>FIZT01047062.1:0-18719 GCA_900065295.1 Paracoccus marginatus
TTTTCGAAATTTTCAAAAAAATTGAGATTAGAATCGTTTTCGACTAATTAGGGGTCGCTGATCACGAATATCGTATTAGTTTTTTACACGTACCTTTCCTTCCGCTTCAAACAAGCGATTCTGAGCTGAAAACCTCTGATCTTGGCCATAAAGATGAACGTACGCTGAAAATTAATACCAAAATCGTGATCAGCGACTGCGAATTTATATTGTGACGCAATCAACGCCCAAAAGATACTATAATTTGCTCCAAATTTATACCAAACTGCCTCCTTCTTCCGGTAATTGCAAAAAAAAACCCTCAAAATAATCCGCAATTATTTATCTTTTGCGAAAAAAAGAAGAAAAGTCACCGTAAAAAAAATCCGAGCGACATTTGAAACATAATTTATTATACGCCACAATAATTAAGAGAAATACCATCGATCCGATGATTAAAACAGCATTCACATTAAAAATTTTCAATTTGAAATTAAAAAATAAAAATAATAATGAAATAAATACAATCTTTCTCGTACACGCGAGCACGCCTCGAGAACAAAATATACAGACGCGTAAAAATCAGAAACAAAACGAGATACTTTTTAAAAAACGATCTAAAAAAAAAATAATTAAACAATTCGATACGTTAATTATTTGTAAAATCATTGTATAAGAGAAAAATCGGTTTTAACTACGTCGACGAACGGATCTCAAACGCGTCCGTCGATTTAAAAAATTCGAAATAAAAATATTAGGTACACGGAGAAAACTAGATAATATAAAAAAGCGCGATAAATATAAATATAACAAAAATCAATACGAGACGAACGAAATCACAAATAATTCATTTCCTAGTAGCTTCGCTTTAATGTGTTTTCGGGCACGCTGGTATGTTAAGCGTGCGGAACGATACGGCGAATTCTTCGGCCACATCTTCGTTTTCGAACTGCAACACCATCTTCCTTTCGTAGTCATCGGCATTCAGTTCTACGAACGCTACGCTACCGTTGCCTTCGTTCTATAGAAAAAAAAATAAAACAATAGAAACACAAATAAAAAAGGCGTGCAAGTACGATTCGCTTACACCAAACCGTAACCTCGATCGTCTCACACTTACAACGGCATTCATCCCTTCGACGATATCGGCCTTGTAAAGGGCGGGAATTTCGGGCGTTGAAAACACCACGCATCCGACATCGTCCTCTTTATCTTCGTCGTATTTCTTGACTAACTTGATTACGCCGTCGTATTCGACCATACTCGAACCCTCGAGCACTTCGACGTGGACTTCGTTTTCGAACAGAACCTCCTTAACGCCGACCACGTCGAGTTCCTCCATCGCGTCGCCGATACCTTCCTCGTCGACGTAATAATCGGGCTCGTACTCGTCGTCTCCGTCCTCGTATTCGCGATCGTCGTACTCTTCTTCGTAATTCGTGTCGTCGTAATTACCTTCGCCGTATTCGCGATCTTCGTCGTCCGCGTCCGACGACTCGTTCACCTTCTGCACGTTGGACGCCGCCGATTCGTCGTCTATGCAAACAAATTCGTAGTCTAGACTCGACACGTGGTTTTCGAAATGACGACGTGTACATCGAAAATTACTCGCGAATGGGGCGCTTACTTTGAACGGTTCCGACGTCGAATAGGCTTTCTTGGACTGCGTCGTAGAACGCGGTCGCCTGAGCTTCGGTCTTGAATTTGGCCGCCAATTTCTCCAGAATCGGCTCGCTCTCTTGTTCCGGCAAATTCATACCGAACCAGCACCAACTCGTTCGCGACGACGGTAGCGGTTGTAAGCTGAGCGTGCTCGTTATTCGTTGATTCAGTACTACTTTGTGAACCTTTCGACGGATACAGAAATTACGCCATTATCGTACGAGTCGAATTGAAAATAGAATAACAAACTCGAATCAATTTTCGAAAAATACCTGCTCTCTTCGCATCAAAAGTCTGTAACTCTTTTCGGCCGGATGATATAAAACCTTTAATTCGCCGACACCGCGTTCTTTCCACTGTTTACTTTCGTCGTCGAATCTGAATAGTTTGGATCGTTCGCAAAATTCTAGAGAAAAAACAAAAATCGATTAATAAATTAATCTATTCTGTGCTTCCACTTCGATTTCAACCAACGAAAACAAAAAACTTACTAATTTCTTCGCTTTCTTCTCCAGTTTTCACCTCGACAATATCGGGTAATGGAACAATCGGTTCGAAATACGGATCGTGATCGTTTTTAACGACTTCGTCTTCGTCTTCAGATCCATCTTGGTTGGCAGGTTTCTGAGACGGGCTCTGATCAGCAGGCTGATTCGTCGTCGAGACATTTTTATTCATCCACGACGTATTGTTCGTGATATCTATTCGCATGGGAACAATCGTTGATTAATATATTATTCGATCATTTTAAAATTTATCCAAAAAGTATCATCGGCATACCTCCGAAAATTAGATTAGGTTTGGAATTGCTGGCTGGAATATTGAATCCGCCGAAAAGACTAGTTTTATTGGCCGTACTGGCCATATTTGAAAACAACGAACCGAACTGGGGAGTTGTATTTTTCATCGATTGATTCTCTTTGTCTTCTTTTTTCTGTCGAGTGATTCGAAAAAACAGATTTTTGAGTAGGAAAAAAATTGGATAAATATATTTTCGAACGTTCGCGTTTACAGAGAAACAAAGCAAAAAAAATACGTTATTAAATATTATTTTTTTAAAAATCGATCGAAGAAATGACGACGAAACGATAATATTCGTAGTAGTTAAAAAACGAAAAAATCAAGCGTTAGAAAATTCGTGCATTTTAAATGATCATGCATGCGTATTATACTTTTCGATCTTCTTCGTCGCATCCTATACATCCGGGACAGTCTTTCTGGTACTTATAGGCGAAAAAATTCGCCGGCAAGCATAACGATTCGGCTAGCTTTTTCTCCTCATCTGTCGGTTTCGTTTCGGAGATGAATTCTACTTCTGTAATTGTTACCGAATAAATTAATCGAGTGAGATTGAATGGCATAGGGCCAGATATTTAAAAAAGTGAAAATCGAAAAATATTAAACGCTCCTCCCCCCCTCCTGTAAAGTGCTCACAATGAGGTCCATAGGTCAAAACTCTCAAAAAGGCCCGTTTGGAGCACCAGTCCATTGCACCTACCAAGAATTGTCTCTCTACATGGTTTTTGTGAGGTCCTCAGGCTGGATAAAGGCAATACAATGGTGAAAAATCCACATCATGGGGCCTGAAAAAGGGTCGGGGATGACCTAGGAAGGTCATTTTTGGATATGTTGATGACATCGAAGGTAATCTATCTATTGATCCCAATTTCCAATTGTTTTGACTATTGGACCCCTTTTTGGGGCCTCCACTAAAAAGGGGCCTACCGTAATTTTCAAGTTAGAAGCTTAAGACTCCAATATCTCAATTTAGACCTCAAAAGGACCCCAAATATCAAGTTTGTTTTTTTTCGACCCGCAACTCTCGAAGTAATGAATTTTCAAAGTTTTGATCCATAGGGAGCGAAACGAATATTTCTGTCCGCTTGAATTTTTTTTCTGGCACTTCGAAAACTGCCATCTTTGGCCTCTAGGGGTCTCGAAACATGAAAAAAGTCTCTCGTTGGACCACTATTAGCGGTGCCAGAGTACCACAGTTCAGATCTCGACCCTATCGATGCGGAATGCTCGTCTTCGAATACTCACCGGATGATGCTGGAGAATCACTAGCGTTATCTTTAATCTCCTTCTGAAAAAAGGATTTAAAAAATACTAAATTAATTCCCATTCGAGCGTATTATGGAAAAATTCCAATCTAATTAAAATCTACACGTAAATTTTCAATCCTGGGTGCTCTTACCTGCACCCTCTTTAAAGTATTTTCGAATTCCGAAGCAGCCTCAGCGTCGTCGAAAACTACCCGAACTACACAGTCGATACCATCGGCTTTAGAAAAATCCGAAGCGAACCAAGACCACGAAAACTCGTCCGACGAGTCGATCGACATTGTTTCATCGATATAGTGACTAAGATACACCATCAGACTGGGTTTTCTCTTAAATAGTAATCTGCAAAACAGCGCATTCACGATGACGATCTCGACGAAGAAGACAAAGCGATGCGTTGAAAGGGTGTCGAAAAGAGGTCAACGTGGCGTTTACGTCGACTTACCTGAATTTACAAGTAATCGTATTTTTCAAAATATATAAATATCCGCGACTCATTTGTTGTTTTTCTTCTTCTTCTTTACCATGCTGTGCGCGACGATATAGCGTGGCTCGAGATTTAAGCAATTTTATTTCGTTCGTATCGTTTAACAACAACAACGGAGCCTTTTCGTAAAACGAAATCGAATCCTACGATCGTACAGAAAAAAAAAAAGGAAAAAAAGGGGGAAACAAAACAAACACCCGGTCAATTCTCTCGTTCAACACACAATACGTAACATAGAAAATTCCTACGATGAAAATCTTTCAGGTTCGTAGATGGTTTTCGACGACACTGAGCTACGAGCTGATTCGAAACAGTGAAAAAATCCCGAAAAAAGGTTCAACGAGCAGCTCGAACTACTCGAAGTGCACCAACGATGAATGATACATATTACATTTCGTACTAACCTGCGAATTACTATCGTTCTTGACGGCGGAAATGGATAAATCGTTGGGCAATTTGAATGAAAAACTACTAAAAGCACCTGCAAAATTAAAAAAACACGCGAAATTAATCGAATTGCACTGCACCTCCCCAACAATTCGTTAAAGTCATCACTTACCCGAAGTATTGGCCGATTTCGTACTTTCAGGACTCGCAAACAGCGACGTATTTGTCGATAACGACTTACTAGTCGGCGTTCCGCCAAATATGGAGATGTTTTCTTGAGTTTTTCCAAAACTAAACGAAGGCGCGGTGCCTAGCACCGGGTTACCGAAAATGCTCGCATTTTCCGCAGGTTTAACGGCCGAGAACCACGGTTTAGGCTGCGTATCAGCGCCCGTCGAGTCTGCAGAAGCTGTTTCGGCCGTCGTATTGAAAATCGAACCGGTAGAAGACAAGTTGGCTGATCCGCCAAATGAGAATAAACTCTTCGACGGAGCGGTCTGCGGCGAAGAGGCGATCGGCGTGAATGTGGTCGACGTATTAGTGGTCGTCGTTGTATTTGGCGACGATTTCGCCGGCGATACTTTAGGCGCGAATGTAAACACGCTATCTTTGATTTTCGATTGCGTATCGGCTCCGCTGCTGGCCGGGTTACCAAAACTGAAGCCGAAACTCGACGTACTGGCCGGTGCTGTAGTTGATGACACTGCAGACGATGAATTTACCGCTGCAGATCCGAATAGGGACTCTTTAGCGGGCGCTGGCGCAGTCGTCGTCGCTGCCGCCGTTACAGAAGGCATTCCGAATGTGAAGGTGCCGCCGGTGCCGCCACCCAAAAACGATTTCTTATTATCGACGAAGGTAGACTCAGATTTAGGCTTCTCTTTGGACGGATCTTTTGGCGAATCGCACGAAACGCAGTTTTCGACGTCTTCCTTATTACGAACGTAACACATTTTACATTCCCAAGTACCGCTCTGCGGTTTAAACATATCCGATAATTTTGGTAACGACGTTTCTGCCGAGGTCGTCGCCGTCGCTGATGTTTTCGGCGATCCGGCAGAGTCTAGACTCGATTTAGCTTTATTGTACGCATCTCGGAAAGCGTTCGCCTGCGAAAGAAAAAAACGATACGATTTAAAATCAAAAATTTTTTCGAAAAAAAAAAATCAAAATTCAACGATACACGAACCTGTTCGACGGTTTTGAACTTGACGCAGAACGTCTCGTTTTTCAATTCGTTTTCGGAGAAATCTTGCGCGCACCAGGTCCACGCCTTGTCGGAGGTCGTATGAGGCTTCATCTCGTGTTCTTTCAACACCCGATGATTGCAGCACACTTTGTGCACCTGTTCTCTTCGCATCAGTAAACGAACGTGGCCCGTAGCGGGGTCGCGTAATATCTTCATATTACCCACGCCTCTTTCCTTCCATTCGGTTCCCGTATATCTGAATAATTTGCAACGTTCCTCGAATAGCACGGTCAAGCCCTCTTCGCCGGTCCTGACGTCGATAAGTTCCGGCAACGGGATGACCGGCGCGAATTCCTGATCCGGTACGAATTCATCTTCGTCGCCCGCTCCGCCTCCAGGGGCTGCCGCCGACTCGTTCAGACTGCTTTCGTCACCTTTAAACGAGGCTGAAACATCGGGCGAATTCAATTTTGGACTCTGCGGTAGGATATTCTTCAATATGGCCGCGACCGGTGAAGAAGAAGCGCCAGCAGCCGCCGCGCCACCGAAAACTAACGATCCAGCGCCGGAAAATCCTTTGAAATCTTTACTTTTGGAGAAAGCAGTACCTGCGGATTGGCTCAGCTTTGAGAAATCTATCACGTTGTCTCCGACATTCGAGAATGGAGCAGGTTCCGCGTCGTCTACTTTACTAGCGGCCGTTTTCGATTCAATTGCCGTCGGTTTAGGTTGTTGCTGCTGGAATATACTGGTGGTAGGTTTTGGCAGCGTGTTCAAACTGAATCCGCCGAATCCGGCGAACGGTGACGGTTTCGTGGGTTCTGTAGTCGATTTGTCCGTCAAATTGGCCGGTGCCATTGTCGGCGCTACAGCTGCTGACGTCGCATTCGATGGAAGCTTCGGTGCGCCGAATACGAAAGCGTTTGTGTTCGGCGATGATTTCACTTCGGTAGTTTTAGCGACTGTTGATGTCGGTGGCGAGGCGGTTGTCGTCATACCGGAGAATAAGCCACTTTTCGGAGTAATTTTAGGCGCATCGTTCGGCTTTTTAGGTGTTTCTGACGTCACTGCTGCAGCCTTCGGGGTAGCAGATTTCGTCGGTGTAGGCGTTACGTCGACGGTGGACGTATTCTTTGGCGAATCTTTCGTTTTACTAGCAGCCGCGACGCTTTCCTCTCTATACTTGTCGAAAACGTCTTTAAATTTGGCCGCTTCTTCGGGATTTTTAAATTTAATACAAAACTGCTCGACTTTGACTTTTTCGTCCGCGTAATCGGCGGCGCAGTAAATCCAAGCTCGATCGCTGGTCTTCATCGGCGACAGCTGCGTCTCTTCGGATAATAAATGGTTGGCGCAAACCTTGTGTACCATTTCACGTCGCATCAAAGCTCGTACACGTCCGGTGGTGGGATTTTTCAGCAGCTTATACGTTCCGGTGCCACGTTCTTTCCATTCTTTGTCGACAAATCTGAACAGCCTAGCGCGATTTTGGTACACGACTTCTTCGCCTTCTTCGCCCGTCTCGACGGCAACCTCATCCGGCAGTGGGATTATCGGCTTGAAATCCGGGATCGGGTCGTGTTCGATCGGTTCTACTTCGTCGTCGTCGTCTTCATCTTGCGGTATTTGTACCGGCGGCGATGACTGAATTATCGAACTTATATCGGGCATCGGAATGTGGTACGAGGGTCGAACAGGAGTAGCCGTCGACGTCGGCGGAGTACTCGCAACAGTCGTGCTCGCAATTTTGACCGAAGATTCGAAATTTGTCGAGCCGAAAACGGGCACTTTTGGATCGGGAGACGAAAACGAAAAAGATAAAGTCGTCGGCGGAACAAACGTTAAACCAGTCGTTTGCAATTGATTTTGCTGCGGATACGATAACTGACCAGATACAGCTCCGTAGCTGGGTTCCAACTTCGAGGCAATCGAAGACGTAGGAAGCGGCTGTGCCGGCTGCAATACAGTCGGAGGGACGAAAGAATTCCACTGTATTGGCGGTGTACCGCCAAAACCACTAGTTGACGGGTCCAAGGCGTAAGCGTTAGGAGTCGCATTCAAATGCGGGTGCTTCTGCATGAAACTGGCGGTCGCCGCTGTTCTCGACGCAACGCCGCTATTACTACCGAAATTCGGCAACGGCGAGTTGAATTGTGTCGGCGTTCCCATGAACGTGTTCGTTGAAAAATTATTCTGTACTTTCGGAGCAGTCAAACTGGCTAGTAAGTGAGATTGAAGTTGTTGGTGTTGTGGTTGTTGTTGTTGCAGATTTGGGGTCGACGTCGGTGTCCAAGAAGAAGCCAATCCTGAAGGGAATCCCGTAGGAATGTTGGACGGTCCCGGAGTGACTGCCGTCGTAGTGTTGTTGACGGTCAATTTGTCCAGGTATTCGTCGTAATTGGGTAATATAATAGCTTCGACTTTTTTTGTCAACGTCGATATCATCTCCAGCAATTGAAACTGATTACTGCACAGCAGCTCTTGTTTATTGTACAACGTTTCCAGTTTATCGGTTATTTTGGCGTTTTGTTCGAGCATCGATTGAATGATTTTGTCACCCCATAGGGTGGTGGCTACGCTCGCGCCAGCGTTCGAAGACTGCGAGACAAAAAGACGAGAAAACCTTGGTGAGTGATTATCGTCGAAAAATATGAAAACGAAACATCAAAATTATAAAAAACCAAACCAGTATTGCGTAACTTACCACTACTGACACGTTCAAATCAGCGTAAGATTCGTTAACCTGTTCGCAAACGCTATCAGAATAATCGTTCGACTTGATTAGATGCATTCCTACGATTCGTTTACCTTCGTCGATCAATGTAATGGCTACGGCTTTCGTGATCACGTTTCTAAAATGTATCAAAGTAACAAACTCGAATCGGTATTTTTTTCCCACTTTCAATCTAAAATTACTTTGAAGCTAACCCGTGATATTCGAAAATTGATTTAGGCGAACTTGGAACAGTTTCATTTCGAGCGATGTTCTCCAAAATTGGCAGAGCTGCTTTCCAATACAACGCTGCACGTTCCTCCAACGCCGAAGCTTTTTCGCTATCAGGTTCCACAGCAGCCTAAATCAACAAACATAAAAATCTTAAAATAATCACAATCGTAAATGAGTATTTCGTTGTGGCACTCTCATTTCATTACGTACCCTATTCGAGAACGTTCTTCCCAAGAGGACGAGAAATTGCACAGGCAAAGAAGTACTGCCGGATAATCTAACAGCTTCGATTCCACGCTGCAAGCTCGATCTGCTTCCTGCAATACCACCATCAGGGATGGTTTTCGAGCACATTTGATAGGCGTACTCCCACCTAGAAAGTAAAAAAAAACAGAATATTTTAAGTAATAATGATCAATCGACAAGCAAAAAAAAAAAAAAATAGTTTCGTTTCTTCACCATTGCTCTTGTTCAGGAGAACACATCGTTTTTGAGACATCGGCCGGGAAAATGTAATATTTGTCCGAAGAGATCTGTTGATCAACGTAAGACTTGGCGGAAAATACTGAAATTAAAATTGACCAAAATTAAAGTCTCGTATGGCTAAAGTCGACGCATCGTTCTTCTCTTCACTCACCACTGGCGTATAGGAAAGCGTCCACGTCGAGCCTGCATAAACTTTCTGCATACGTCGTAGAACTTGAAAGATTGCAGAAGGGTAAAGCGCTGAATTTTCTAGCGTAAAACTGATACGACAAGTACATATCGGTGAGCGATTTCTTATCAGAGAGCGTAACAAAATTGACTCCGAGCCAAACTAGATGATGTAATGAGATCGGATTCACCGTTTCGGTAATATTTACTGCAAAATGACACATATTGACGGGTTAATATTTGTCGTGTAAGTTCGAACAGAAAAGAACAAAAAGTCGAATACTTTTTTTCTCGATGTTTTCCAATATTTGAGAAGGTAGCTCCGCAGGAAGCTTAGAAAATGCAGCGTAAGTCATGAAAAAGGAAGTTTTTCGAAATTTCGCGTAATCCGAGGTGCTGTATATTTTCTGAGAAGTGAAAAACATCATTAATGCCATTAAAAACGACCGGTAAACGAATTGATTAGCGTAAATACTCACTTCAGAAATGCGTTCTTTCCAGAAATCACCGACGCAAAGGTGAAATATTTTCTCTATAAATTCTTTCTGATTTCCTTTAGCCATTCCATGAAGAACAAATTCTAAAACATGAAATTCATTCAAAGTTGAGTCAAACTTCAATAATTTGTCACGTTTCAAAGATGATTATAATAACGAACCAGCTTGTATCATTCTGTAAGCATTTTCAATAACGCAGATGTTATACGTTCTATACAACGAATCGTTGGTGCTTCGATCTTCGACTATTTTGAAATCTTTAGAGGTCGATAACAGTAATAACGGCGAAATCAACTGATTCAATTCTTGCGGCGATTTCACGTCTTCCCATTTCAGTTTACGGTATATAATACTAGCGGAGTGGAAACACAACTGTCCACACATATGACTGATTATTTTTTGAAATTTTAAAGATTTGTTGACCAACAAAACGGCATCTGATAAGGTTTCATCGAACCTATAACAAACGAAAAATAATCGTGAATTTAAGACGAAATAACTAAATTTATAAAAACAATCAACGATAAGTTTACCTAGCTAAAAATGATACACATTCGGTGATACTCTTTCGAGATATTTTGACATCTTGAACTGCTAGAGCGAGTAGTCGTTCCAATGATAGTAAATTATTGGCGTAAAAATCTTCTTGCAAAGCATTAGGAAACTGAACTTTATACATCTATTACAAAAGTTAATAAGAATTAGCAATTTCAAAATGAAAAAAAAATCAACAACCAAATCAGTTTGCATCCGTCATATTTTACCTTGCAAATTTTCACGGCGCACTGATACCACTGAATTATCGGTGTAAAATGACGAGGTTTTTTGAAAGCTTCATCATATGCTTCTCTAATTCTACCGTTTTCAACATAAAACGTAAGCAATTGGGTATGTAATGCCGCATCATTCGGTTTCGTTCTAATTTGTTCTGAAAATAATAAATCGTAGTAGATAAATAAATACGCAATTACTCCATACCTCGAAATCGTTCCAACTAACCTGTTAAAGACGCTTCAAGCGAAGTATAATTGCTTTCGTTTAATAAGAATAACTTCTTTTTCAGCCTCAAAATGGTAGGATGATACGGGAATTGTTCCTCGCCTATCGCAAACCAATGCTTAGCTTGATTCTTATCGAAAACATCGTTCTCGCAAATTAATTCACAAACTGAAAAAATTACGTTTTATCACATTTTGTTCGTTCGCACAATCAAAAAAAAAAAAAATTATCATTAATTTATTCACCTTTGAGAACTAATTCGGCTTGTTTACTATCTGCCTGTAAAGAAACAATGTACTCCTGGAGCGCTTTAGATTTATCGTTACATTGTTCGTAACACTGGCCTAATAACTTGTGAGCTAAGGAAGAATCGTTCTTCACTGACAGATACAACAGGACGTATCGTTTGGCCGATTCGTAATCTTGGACATTGTAGTAAAGTTGCGCAAGACTTAAACATCGCAAGTTTCTCTACAATAAAATAATATCCAGGTCAGCAATATTCAAAAAGTTGGCGATGTCAAAATCATTACCCGTAGAACAACTTGAGAATAACATAAGGTAAGCAATACAACCAAACAATAATGTAAAACTAGCGCAAGACTTACTTCTTTTTCGCTGAGGATTTTCTGCAAAACTTCTTGGGAATGCCGGTCGACATCCTTCTTAGTGCGGAACATTATGCTCACACCAATTAATGAAGCACAATACTAATAATGCTAATAATACAGCATCATCGGCTGAATCAGAACGTAGATTATTGAGTATTAAAAGCGAGATAAAATTGTAATGAATGTTTTAAGTAACTTACGTGGTTTAATTCAATATTGCACTTCACCATTAGCTTTGAAATAAATCGGCATTCCGCCATATGCATACGAAATAACGATAGTGTGAAAATTCAAGCGAAATTTTGCCCAATTACCTGGTGATTGAATGGATTACATCACATTACAAAATTGGTTGCGCACTCTGGTGGCAAAAAAATCAAGTAGTATAACTGCCGCGACCGGTCCACCCGGCACCAGCCCTCCAGCCCAGCTGATTGAAAATCATGGTGATTTAATTTCTCTCACCTGTCAGTCGCTACAAGCGAAATTTTACGAGCCAACCCTGCGTTGAGTAATTACAATTAATTTTTCAAAAATGGTTGCTTTATTTTTGAGCTACGATCAACAACTAAAGAATAAAAATGTCATTTAAAACAAATAAAAAATCATTTACACAATTTTCCAACCAAACAAAATTTTTAACACTGAAAAATTTCTACCACAAAACGAATACGTGAGCATTTCACGTACGACAAATATTTTATACATTTCACGATCTTGTAATCATGCGTTTAATTTGTAATCACAAGAATTTTAACAAAAGTAAATAAAAAATAACAAACACTTAATGTAAGTAGTTGGGATTTGAAAAAAAAAAAATACTACATTACTCCCCGCCATTCTGCTGTTCGTACTCTGATACCAAATCGATTAGTGATTTTTCGGCCATTGAAAATTCATCTTCATCCATACCTTCCCCTAAGAACCAATGCAAGAAAGCCTTCCTCTGTTGCATAGTCTGATACTTGGCTAAAGTTTTTTTAAATATTTCAATAACACTAGTTGTATTTACAATAAAAGTAGCCGAATCAAATAATCCTTTCGACGGTATATTACAAACTGCAATCTTCATATTATTCGATAACCAGTCGACAAAAAACTGATCGTTTTCTTCTTGGACGTTATTCATCTCGTGTTCGACTTCCGTAACGGACATATGGCCACGAAAAATAGCCGCCACTGTGAGGTACTTACCGCCCCGAGGATCGCCCGCTACCAACATGTTACCAGGATCTAAAATACCTCTAGTCAATTCCTTGACCGGCACATTAGGTTTAATTGCGCTAAACTTGGTAGTGAGAGGCAAAAATCCGGGTATGTAGTAATGTAGTCGCGGATACGGAACCATGTTCACAGCTAATTTTCGTAAATCTGTATTTAATTCTGCCGGAAAACGAAAACAAGTGGTTATACCAGACATCGCAATCGATACTAGATGATTTAAATCGCTGAACTGAGGCTTCGTTATCCTCAACGTATGATTACATATATTGAACAACGCTTCATTATCTACACAGAACGTAGAATCTGAATACTCGGTTAAATGCCTTAATGATAAAACAGTATTATAAGGTTCCACAACTACGTCTGATACCTGTGTAAAATTCCAACTTACAGTTAAAAATGAGGTAATTACCTATTCATTAACGGTCAAAATTTTCTTACTTTTTCCGACGGTATAATGGAATAATTATTTAAAATAGAATCGGGATAATCTTCTTTGATCTTGAACATCATCAGCGTCCCAAAACCGGACCCCGTGCCACCGCCGAGCGAATGTACAATTTGAAACCCTTGCAACGAATCACATAGTTCAACTTCCGATCTATGCGGACGACGATTAAAAATTAAACCGACGTCAACGTGCTGACTATGATTGTGAAAAAAATCGTCTTACCGAACTACTTCCATTAACGTTTCGATAACTTCTGGTCCGCCAACGTAATGACCTTTGGCGAAATTATTCGCCGCACCAATTGCACCGGCGATG
The DNA here is from genome assembly GCA_900065295.1 of Paracoccus marginatus. Taxonomy (NCBI): domain Eukaryota; kingdom Metazoa; phylum Arthropoda; class Insecta; order Hemiptera; family Pseudococcidae; genus Paracoccus; species Paracoccus marginatus. The sequence goes on from FIZT01047062.1 coordinate 13,466, forward strand.
AAATTATTCGTATTAAACAGCTGAGCGCTGTTGTCTCCTTGGATGGAATGTAGAACTCCGGGTTCCAAATCTGTGAGTACTGCTCTCGGAAACCATTTTCCTTCTGTAAATCGTTACTCGGTATAAAAATACGTACTGTAAAGAAATTTTCGAATAGAACTTTGCGAGCAGATTCCAACTTTCGGTATGGATACCTTGTGTTTCATTATAATATACTGAAATTCGTTTCACTTGGGGTGGGTATAATTCGTAATATTCTCCTTCCCTATTTATTCCATGTTCGTCTGATACAACTTCCCAAAACTGTAAGCAAACAAAGAAGTGACTCGAACAATAAATGAAATCGTTCTCAATCTACTGAATAGATTCAAATGATTATTTACAGCTACTCGTTTGCTAACTTCAATAACACATGAATTCGATTGATAAGATACCTTAGGTAGGTACCATACGTAATCGACGATTCAAGATGATTGTTATCATCAACATCAACACGTAGCTACCTGTATCTGATATTTTAAAACTACAATACTTCACTCGTAAAAATTACAGACAAATCTACCGTAACTTCTAAGATGGTGTTATGAACATCTGAAACCTTACCTCTTGACCTACACGGTTTCCACATTGTCCAACTTGTATAGTAATTATCTCTCGCATTATAAAATATTTTCACCTTAGAATGTTTATAAGCGACTCATAGATGCGACGCATTATTAAGTTAACAAAGAAACATTTCAAGTACAATAAATAACTGGAAACTGAACCGTACGCCCTAACTGATAATTTATTACTTCTTTTTGTATTTTTAACTTTATTTAAGAATTTTAATCATCGACATTACGAATTTTATCAATTTTTCAATTCGTAGTCGGTAATATTTTTTACTACGAAAATACTAATCTTTAAAAAAAAAATGTTTCCCCTTCTGAAAGTAGTGTAAACAAAACCATTGATAATTTTACCAACATCAAAATGATCAACTGATTCGAATAATTTTTTACAAAAATTATTTACTTTGAAAGTTTCATTATACAATGTACCAATCATTTTTGAACGATGATTGTCTGAAATTATGCAAAAGTGATTTCACACGTAAAACAATTCAATAATAAAAAAAAAAAATACAAAAGAAATGCAAATTGTGTCTTTTCGACTAGACAATGACTAGAAATAGGTAAATTAAAATATAGTAAGAGAATTTCTTCACAAAAATATAATCACAATGTAATAACTTGCAGAAATTTTCCGAGTTTTTTCATTTTTTAAACTGAGCCTCGATCGCTTAAACCGTTGATCTGAAATGAAAGAAACACATTGACTCATTACATTTTTTACGCAAGCATACTACACGACAGTGACGAAACAGGTATCCAAACCCACCCTCCATTCATGCGGATTAATTCGACACGTAAAAATTCTAGATATTTAATAAAATGGTACTTCCGTTGAAACAAACGACGAATTCTCACTCTAAAAAAACGTTCGTATGTTGACATAGCTTTTCTGAAGTACCATATTTACTTACTTAATCATTTCGCTGGTACCGATAGATAAAGAGTCACACCTGTTTCCTCATTCGATCGTTCAAATATGCTAGTAGTATGGTTCTCAAGTTGGTCGAAATAACGCGAAGAATTTAGTGACTAAAACTGTTTTTCAGTTCGATAAAAATGTCGTTTACAAAATCAGTCGTAATTTTGGTTCTCGTATCGATTGGTAAGTTTGAATTATGAAAAAATAATTAATCCACAACCATCAAAACGACTTCTTATTACATCATTTAATTTGGACGTTTAAATTAATAGTGATTTCGCAATTCTTAACAACCGAAGTGGAAGCCAGAAGAAAAATCCTCAGGGGTCGGAAAACTATAACAAGAACCTATTACCGTAAGTTCTATTTCTCACACGATGAAAATATGCCTACTTTACAGCCCTCAATGAATTAATTACAATTTCAGGAGGCTTGGAAATTCCAGGATGGGTAATCGTGATACTTTACAGCGTAGGCATAATCGTTGTTAACAGTATTATTTTCGCCGTTCTAAACAAATGGGTTGTTTTACGAAATGAGCCGCAGCCGACGGTTCAGTATAGAATGGAACACGAGGTTTAAGCATATTTATAATAGTTAATACGTAAAGAAAATACGCTTCATAACAGTAAACTTCTTACCGTTTTTTACTCGATGTACTTCGATTATGTTTTACTGGAACTCTTTTCCTTTTCAGTAAATGATATGGCAAAAAACTGCACTTCGATTCCCACATCACAGGAATATAAAATGAACGCGTTAACCAAGGGGTCCTAAAAATAAGTATATTTTTCTAGAGAAAATTTTTCTATAAAGGTAGTTCAAACGATATTTAAACGAAATTAAGGGGTTTACCTTTCGTCGAGGAATTTTGACGAATAAATTGCAGTCCAGTTGCGGTGAGTGGAATATAAAAATTCATTTTTTGACGCAGCTTTATTATCCGAATCGATTAGGTAATCACAACGATCTACGTCTACCTATAAAAATGGGAAGCTTTTGATCACTTCTGAAATTTTGTACATTCGCCAGATGTCATTTCGAAAAAACTAATCTTTTTTACATAGAAATGAAAAATCATCGTACATAAATGGATTGTTCTTTTTTCATCAATTCTGCCATATGAACGTCGTCTTCGACATAATATCCAGGTATATCTCGACTAAAAGACGGTTTAATGAAATTCATTTTCCATCTAGAAACAGATGAATAAAATAGCGCATACTTTACTATTTATCATCAGATTTACGTATTGTATCGAGCTTTACTCAATGTGTGTTCAATTATGTTAATAAATTTTCTATATTTTAGACCGAAACTTACTTATCGGGTAGAAAGTAAGAACTGGGAAACCGTTTCCATTCTTTTTCAATACATAAATTCACGTTGGTTTTCTCGGTCAAATTAGAATTCACGTTGGTAAGTTCGATAAAAATATCCATGTTTGCGTGAGAAGCTGTAACGTACATTCGTATAAAAACTACGCGAAAGTAAATGTACTATCAAAGAATAAGAAATAAGATACCTTTATACGACGCCATCATTCTGGACAGACCCAAAGTACAATAACAGAGCAAAATTACGAAGGCTAGTTTGACGGTACAACGCGTATAATGGTATCCCTTCTTGATGAAGTACTTAAACCATAAGACTTGCAAGGCGTCGATACTAACTGCCGCGTTCAAGGCGATCAAAGGGTACACTGGAAATAGAAACTGTTCTTTCTGGAAATTAAATAATCGTTGAAATGACCATAGACAGTTGGATACGCATTAAATAAATAATTTTGTTTTTCACCGACCTTTGCAGTTCGAGCAGCGAAAATCAACAACCATAAATATAAAACTCCCAGTGACAATTTGTAAGGATAGCAATCCTGGTTTCGTGGCTTTTTGGGTAGAATTTTCTGGATCCAGATCTGAAGATTATACGCAGCAGTTATTTAAATTCAAATTTACAATTTGGAAATTTAGTAATTTGCTTCTTACCAACAAGTAAGGAGTTAGCAAAGCCAAAACGAAAGAAATATTGAAATTTAAAAATCCGTTAACTAAATAAAAGTACCACGGTTTATAGAACGGATCAGGATTCGCTGAATTAGAGAAACTATGTTTCAGTACATTCCAAGATACAAACGTTAGCTTTCCGTAGTACGCAGAATCGGTATCGAGAACAGGTACCTGAAAAATTTACTTCTTATAAGGCTGAAGCTTCATTTTTGTGTACGCTATTTTTCTATTTAAAAAAAAGTACTCACCAAAGCCGTCAAAAATGATAAAAGGAAATAATTCAAAAAAGTTTGCCTCTTCTTTTTGAGCACAACCATTTCATAACCGATTGGTAACCTGTCAATGCACAGGTAACAATTCCAATTTGTAAAAACAATATTCTACAAAGAACTAGTGACAGATATGTAAGTATTTGAAACGAACCCAACAAGCAACGAAAACGACCAACTAATGAACACAGATACGAAACTCAAAAACACAGCCAAAGCGCGTTTTTTATAGAACCACGATGCCATTATTAAGAATGTTATGTACCTATGAAAATAAACTCCAAACAATCAATCACCTGAAGTATTGAAAAATTATCACTTCAATGGATAAATTTGACTTACATGCAAAAACTCGAAGGTAAGAATGCGGTGCTAGCAACAAACATACCGGGACTAAATATCAATATAATTAAAGTCATACGTCCGATGTGTATGCCGAATTCACGACAAACGCCTCTGAAAAAATGAAATCGTGATGAAACGAAATTGCCAGACATACAATTATTCAACAATTTAGCTTCTTACTTATAAAAAAATACTTCAGAGATGGAGCAGATTATCGCCAAAAAGCATCGGATGAAGTAAAACAAGAGTAAACGGCTCGGATGAAACAATTCGTTATATATCCAAGCAGGGACGACATGAATCAATAAATAAAAATACGATTTCAGTGCATATTCCGGCGAATACTCCCAGGTTTGAAATCCGTAATTAAATAATAAATTGTGACTCTGAAAAAAATACATCAGGTTAGTGAAGCAGTTTAAAATGGTTTAGTATTGTTTGCATCTCACAGGTTCCCAATAATTAAAGGTTTCGTCAGAATCACTAATGTGAAGCCAAATCGCTGATATTATTCTGAAGCAGAATATAGCTTTAAACGCGACTGTAGGTGGTAAATAAAAAACAGCCGGTTCTTCAACGCTTGAGTTTCCATAGTTTTTCCTGCAATTGAAGGAAAGCATACTTCAGAGAGGAGCGAAATTTCACAATTCTCAATTAAAAATTCAATTTACCTCAGAGTTGCTTCATCGATCAGTTTTTTTTCTTTCTTGTCTTTGGACTGCTTAATGGAACGGTGTGTTTGCTTGGACAAAGTCCTGTTTCGAGGAGCCATTTCGTCATTGATCAATGATTTACTATCAAGATTTAACGCAGCATTTTAAAAAGTACAGGGTAGATTTTGGATGAAAAAGCTCTAAAAGCATTCAAGATTCAAAGTTTTGAAAAATAAAAAGTTGGTCGATTTGATTTTTGTTTTGATTTGAAAAATGAAAAGTTTTGAAGGTTTTGAAGTGAGGCAGTGTGACCAAATAACGACCAACATTTGTAATTCAACAACACTGTTTGATAATGTTGCCTTAGACCATTTAGAATTAACATAGACCGCGCTAACTCCATAAGCGCTACGTTGGTTCTGTGTTCCAACATTATTGCTAT
>FIZT01047094.1:0-12014 GCA_900065295.1 Paracoccus marginatus
TGTATTATTCAATGTGCTTTTTAACGGTTTTCATGAAATTAAAAAAAAAATTTTTTAACCAAAATGCTTTGAAATGGAATATTCTGAACGCCATTCCATCCAAATTATGATGAATAGAAAAATAAACAGCCCTGCGTCGATGATATTTCAGCGTAAAGTGAGACACAGTTAGCGGGAGAGGATACGTTGCGTTGCCCGCGTACTGTGGTGGAACGTTATACGCTCGCAGGGACAAGCGTAACTTACTAGTTAGTCAAAGATGGTCACGGTGCGAGGGGAGGGGAGGGGTGAACCGATCGGGCCCAAAATTTTTGTGGGAGTTTTCTCATGGAGTGACACCAATTTAGGGGGGAGGGGATAAAAATTTCGAATTTTTTTTTCACCAAGTATAAATGAGGACCACCCTAATGCCCAATTGTTTACCGATCACGCTGATGAACGGTAATGGTCCGAAAGGTGATACGAGTAGGTACGACAACCTATTTTTGTCTGTCGACAACAAAATGTTGGAAATTTATTAACGTAAATTGTGGCGTTTTGTTTTTTCCATCCCCCTTTCCTTTTTCGTTGGGCTCGTACCAAAAAAATTACGATACACATGAACAAGCCAGAAAAAAATGAAATATTACCTGCACTTCTTTTGAAATAATTTCTTGCTCTTGTAGAGAACACACATTCTTGCATGGGTGCGTTTTTACGAACCATATCGTGCGCTTGATTTATTGAAAATTTCATACCAGAACAATACGTATGTATGTACCGTACAAGTTGTTAGAGAGATGATTTTATGCGGTAAATGCATATTTTCATATATTCATTTCGAGCTCTTCTTTTTTGTAATGTATACGCAGAAAATTCATCTTTTTCGGTGTCGACTGTGTCGGCAGATTTTCTTTCATATAGGGAATTATATACATAGTATTTTTCATCGAGCATTGAAACCTATGCTGATTTCGTGAATATATTACATTCCATTGTTTTATGGATTATTACGGAATTTATTTACGACCCGCGACGTTTTCAACAGGGTAGAAAAAAAATCCTTAGTTTAGAGAATATTGAAATATATACGACTTTTATTCATCCACTCGAGCTGATAACTACTGTAAAAAGGCGCACCCGTTGCGGTTGACTTTTTGGCATTTTATGCGTTGCGTTGCACTGCACCGCCGCTTTCTCGTAGGAGGTAATATTTTTTGTTTACAATATAATTCCGCCATCTATAATACTATCAACAGCAGTTGCCTTGTTTTATCTTTTCATTTCTTTAAGTGCTCGCATAATAAGGATATAAAGAATTTATGCTAGTGGTTTACTAGGACCTCGCGCCATCATTTTGCCAACTATTAAAAGAAATGCTACAAAAATATATAAGTACCAGAGAGTATTCGCCTTCAACATCAACATATCATACGCAAAGGGGTGTGCGCGTTGCGTTTTACTTATCGAGTTGTGAACAGCGGCAATTATTGTTAAGGCTTTAATTTTTGTTCCGAGAAAGGAGGAAAAAAAAGGGCCATAATTTTTCAGCTACTTAGTTACGTATAAGTGTACTATAGTGTGTACGTGGGGGAGCCCGCTCGAGTCGAGATTTTATGGTTTTATTGATGCAGGAATTTTAGAAAACCTAGCAGTTCGGCGGCGAAAAGTTGGTTAGAGGGTTCCACGATGACGCTAACTTAATTGTACTCGTTCGTCGCTCGTCCGTGGTGTAATGATGGTTTTGATACGATTTTCGTGTATTCTAGTACGTCTTTAACGTGCTGAAGTTGAAACTAAGCGAATGGAGAAGTAGCTCGGCGAAAGATCCCGTTGGGGTTTCGTGGAGAATTTGGTCAGAGTCGACTGGAGTCCTGTCAGTTCTCCCACGAGGAAGTCGATGTTTTCAGAGGTGGAAAGCTCGGGGCTGTAGACTCTGCTAACTCTGGGAGATTTAGGCTCTGAATTTCCTTAAAATGTTCCATTCTTGATGGGCTATACCCTAACCCTTTTCATCATTTTCCTGAACTGTTGCGACGGCAAACCCAGCACGATTGATGCACGAAACACTTTTAAAAATTTGTATTTAAACAAATGAAAAAAAAAAAAAAAAATACGGATGCACGTTAGGGTGGAGTGAAATGTAAAACATACCTCGGATCTTGACCAAATTCGGTGAGGTGGTTTACTTTGAGTAGGGGACATCCCCAAATTTTTTTGTGATTTGTGTTAATTTGGGATACTTTGATGCTTGTAAACTGAGTTTGTTCTGTAGTTATTTTATTATATTTGTTTTTGTGAATATTGGTGTTGTTAGTATTCATTATACTCGTAGTTTATACTTTTGCTTATTTTTTGAAGGTGATTTAGAAGACAAGGACATTGCTTGTCATGAATATTATGATTAGCATCAAAGTTCGGGGAGGGTGTTCTATTGTTTACTCGGGTATAGTTAACACAGATACCCGAAGTTTTGTTAATTTGCTGCTGAATTTTACAGTGCTTAGTGGTGTGCCCATAAGCGTGACACTTTGCGCATCTTACTTGTGGGATGTTGTTCTTACAGGGAGACACGTGGTAAAATTTAGGGAAAAAGACTCTGCGACCTTCGCCAATCAGCCGCTGCCAGACGAAGGGAGTGACTGTGACTGTGGCCGTGGCCAAGGAGCCAGAGCTCGGGTCATGGTGAAGGTAGTTTTTGATTTTTATCCATCTTGGGGAGTCCACTGCAGGATTTCCTCCCGTTGAGTGGATGATAGTTTCTGCGATATCCTCCTCGTTGCAGCCTTTGGGGAGATGATGTATAACGATTTCAGGATTCTTCAGTGGTTTTTTCGGATGGGGTTAGTGTTGTATGAAAATATGGTACTTGTTATAATCGCGAAATAACGGATTAACGACACAGGGTTCTTTGAAGGTATACTGTATTTTTACATTAAACACACGAACATCACAATGCATATCGCGAGAACTTATTAAAGACTCGATACATTCACATTTACATCTATCCAGATTCTAATTCTACCTGTACTCTAATCATTATTTTATACAAATTAATTGTTTTGATGTTTTCACCATTTACTCCGCTTTCATTCACGTACGATCGCAATATCACGTAACACCTTGGTTACAATCGCTATTTTGTACGTGTATGTTAATGCGTGTTTGTAAAAATTATAGACCCACACTTTAAAATAGGAGATAAAATTCTACTGCAAAATCCTCGCAAAGATAAAGATGGACATTTTACAGATACGTACTTAGGACCCTACGAAATCAAGGAAAAACTATCCGAAGAAACCTACATAATAGAACGACCCTTCCGGGGGAAAAATATTGATGAAAAGGTACACATACGCCGACTAAAAAAATACCACAAAAATTAGCCAGTTGGCATGCCAAATTTATTCACCTTCCGTTTCAAATATATTTCGAAAAAAATAAAATAAAATAATAATAGAAATTTTCTTATTTCCTTGCAAACAAGTTGGCAGATGTAAATTATGTACTTCAACAAATTTATACGCGGCGAGAAATAATTCACGAACGAAATATTAAAATATAACGCTAATACAATACTGCACCTCACTCTACCTCCATACAATACGTATCACACATGCATAAAATAAAATATTGCGTCGTCTCATCAACGACACGATAGAAAAACATAAGCAAACGAAAGGATGATCGAAAGTTCACTTTAATTTTTTCCAAAAAAAAAATTCACACAAATCACGATCACAATAATTTTGTAGAGGGAAATAATTATATATGTAATATATAGATATATACTCGAGAGTCGCAACTTCAAACGATCAGAACTTCGCTTTAAAAAATAATGATCAGAACGGATTAAAAGACAGAGTGATAAATAAAAAATAAAACCAAAAACGAGCCGCTTCTGCCCATGGTGAGTTAGTATATAAAGGCATAAATCCCGCCCTGACAGTTTCGAGGAGGTCCTTTGATTTTAACTGTAATTGACCAGAAAAATTAACGGTAAATAATTTACGCCAATTAAAACTAGCAATAATCATCGATATCGAGCGGAATATTCATATCCGCCAAAAAGGAAAAATAGTGTCAATTTGACAAAAGGTGGAAAAACAGTATCGATTTCATACGGCCAGAAGTGAAGTATATTTCTCAGAAATACATCCGCCTTAGTGGAACCCGCCGCGCCGTCTGTTAACGGTACATTTGTATGTAGCGGCCTTGAAAGAGAGTAGCGAAAACATCGTGAAAAATATGTAAAACATCGCCGCTACAGTAACCTATCTTCATATGACAGTTAGTATCTTGTCCAACAAGGCTGGCTATTTTATTGGCATTTTCTTCAGTATTGCACGTGATTAGAAGTGCTGCGTTCTTGAGGGTTCTGATGAATTGGACACCATTTTCCTTTGCATTAACCTTCGCCTGCATGATTTTGAGGGGAGAGAGCTCGTTTGGTTTCTTTTGAATTAAGAGGGTGGGCTTTTTGCCCGGTTTTGGGGTGTTGAAAGAGGGGGGAGATTTCTCCCTATTTTCATTGGGTGTTGAAGCATATTTCTGAAGGGGGTCCGTAGTGGAGGATCGGCTCTCTTCCTCTGATGTTTGGCAGCTTTGACTGGTTTTTGTATAATTTGCGAGAAAGTCAGCTTTTCAGGGGGTGGGGGTTCAAGCTCAAGTAATTCCTCACCGTTAGATTCATCAATTTGTTGTTTGGGAGCCCGGGAGATGGCGGGGCGTTTGCTTTTAGTAAGAATTTTATCGGAGACTTCCCTAGCCACCTTTTGGGTTTGTTTTTGCGTGTCGGTAAAATAGTTAAGGACTAGTTCCTTAACCTCTTCGAGTCCCTCCGTGACCCCAACTTTGATATCGCCTCTGAGATTCCCAGAGCTCGATAACAACGAGTAAATGTCATCCACAAGCTTGCATATTCTGTTGATAAAGTCACCTCCTACTGTAACTCCATCAAAGACTATCTGTTGCAAATGAGTACGCTCGGTGTAAGCGTCTGAGGTGATTGAGGTGGTGCTAGTAGTGCCTTTGTTGTTCTTACCCTTTTTTGTCGTCGTCTTTTTGTCTTTTTCTGCGCGAAGCCTATCGGCCACACCCATGTTGGTAAGTGGGTCACTGATCAGTTGTGGGCCAATTAAGCGTATGTAGGTTAATTGGTTCACTAACTGGATTTACCCAATTATAGTGGATTGGTGTGGGGTGAAAGAGTTACTAAGGATCCATATTTGACGACGGAATGAGGAGCGATCAATCTGCACAAGGCAAGTCACTGCCACACACGCATCACAAATTTTACAACTCGAATTTTTAAGGTTCTAGTTAACCAAAAACTCCGGGGGATGGCTCGATAGCTTGAAATACTTGGAAAATTTTCAGTATAAAACCTTACGCCGCCCTGAATCTTGGACCACTATGTTATTTTCGATTATATGTATTTGACCCTCCCCTGCTTTATAAAATTTTACAATGACAAAAGGCGCGTATTCAATCGAATCACGAAATTATTCGGCGACGATTTCATTGTCGACTGCGTACCAATATCTTAACAAAAGAAAATGTGCCAGTGTGGGAAGCTCCGAAGTAAGAATTTTTGCTGCAAAGACGGTGGAACTCGCATACATCTATACTTGAAATTTGTATTTAAAATTGACGTATCTATACGTACCTAATACCGCTTGGCGTAGATTCTCTGCATACGGTTATTTGGTATTCGGCGTTGGCGAATAATCATAGCGCCAAGAAAAGCATTTTGAATAGAGAGAAAATGCTAAAAGGCAAAGGCGTGGTTGGCTGTGTAAGTTTCGCCAGAATGTGCAGTCATGGGACGCGTGGTGCGGGGTACAAGATGATAGAAAATTTCACTTCACACAGCATCGTGTTCGAATTAATAATGGTAATAATGTAATAATATAATGTTCTCGAGCAACGTTGGTCTCTTTACGTGGTAATTTCTTTCAACGCGGAATAAGCTCCTTTATTGTGGAAACTGTAACAAAGTATCGTTTCATTTTCGCGTCACTGTGTGCGCGTGTATCCTATGTAATCGCAATCGCGCCGCGCCGACAACGAGAGGTGATATTTGTGGAAATTGGCTTTCGTGTTCGATGAAAATAGCGTATTGTTAAACCTTGAAAGACTCTCGAACGGTGTGTGCTTTTTAACAGGATGTATGCTTAGGGTGGGCTCGGCACTCGACATCGCGTTAGCTGAGCACCGAATCGGTAAAGCGAAAAAGAGACGACCGAATGAAAAAGTTGATATCAACGAACGGGCGCGGCGCGTACAGTGCGATTTAACCGAGCCTCTTTATAATAGTCATAAAAGACGATATATACACGAGAAACACCTTGTTGTTGTGTATTTACGCGAGCCGAACGTGAACGCCGATGTCGCTCATAAGTCGTCGAATTAATCGCCCTTTTTTTCTCTCGCTCTTTTTCTCTGCTCCGCTTCTCTATATGTAGTGCTTCTACTCTCTATATAACGTATACTTACAGCTGAACGAGACTCGTGTACACGTGAAAATCGCACCGTAACGTAGTAGCCCGAGCACACACGTACACGGCTCGAAATTTCTACCACGACGACGAGCATCCATTTCATCTGTTTTTTATAGCTTCCACGCGATTTCGTTTAATGGAGCCGTTATTGTAATAACAATTACAAAGCGCACTAGCGCGGCCATCGTGCAAGTCTGGCGGCCTTCCTGCCAATGGAACACACAAAAGAATAGCTCCAAATGGAGAGCTTTTAAATGTCGATAGCAATTATCGAACCATTAATAATTGCCGCTCGTCATAAAAGCTATCGTCGTGTGCTTGGGCTTTTTAATGGAACAGATGTTTCGCCAGTCCAGTCGAACAATCTTCGATGCGGATTAAGAGCTCGCAAAATTTTTTACACCGCCGGACGTGTAGTCCGATGCGCCGCCCAACCTTATGAAATTTCAATCAAGTCTGAAAACTTTTAAAAGCTTTCGATGTCGCGTCGTGTGCTCTAAAAAATCTACAATTGTTCGATAGCTACTCGATGGATTCGCGTAGAATTAGTCGTCGTTAATTATTCGTTATAGTTTTGAATTACTTACTGTAGATTTTCAAAAAGAAATCTTTTTCGTTGATCATTCTTCCGCTTGCAATCGTGTCTCGTGTGCTTCGGTGCTTAACTTCCTCTTTGAGCGGCAGAAGTATTATAAAAATCGTCAAAATTTCGCCCTCAGAAAAAGAAAAAAATCGTAACAGAATACATCTACGTTAACGAAAAATAAATACTTGAGTTGGGTACAAAAAAAAACAAAAAAAAAAACGTCACGAGTAGAACCAACAGCTAAATGTTGTTCGCAGATATCAAAAGAGCCTTTGACAGTAACGAATCGTTGCCGGCAATCGCATTAAAAAAAATTAAAAAGTATTATTCCGCTTTCAGGTGATTTAACCTAACGTGTCGCAATGCATAAATGCGAAGAGGTCGCGAAACTCGTTGTTGCACTACCTTTGTATTTACACGAGGTAGGTCGCAAAAAAAAACTACAACAAAGAAACACGTCGATAGAGGAGGGTCGAAGAGTGCTTCAAAAAAAAAACTAATGCAAATTACGCGCAATTACTTTTTTTCTCTTATAATTCGTTCACCGAAATGAAAACAAGGCTAACAGAATACTTAGAAAATTGGATTTTTGATTTAACACAATGTACTCTCGACGACGAAGACGGTGTAAAAGAAAGATGCAGATAAATCTGTAAGACACGTTGAGTTGTTGGAAAAGAAGAAAACTCGAGGTATTTTTACATTTTTAACGACACCAAAATGCGAAACGTAAAAGAAGGAAAACTTTTTATCAATGTCATTCATCTTAACGTTCGTTTCACTTACGTACTCGTGTACCTATATAGTATATGTACCTCTACCTACTACCTACTGGAACTATTATTTTGAAATATTATTTTCTCTGGCGGGCATTGTACCTCATAAGTTAGGTACTATATTGCTTATTACTCGAACACATACGAGTGTAGGTATACTTATAATTATATAAATTGTAAATAAAATAATTAAGAAGAATAATTCTTCCTCGGAAACCTCGGATTACCAGGCAATTAACTTGACTGGTACCCCATCACTTAAAATCTCGATCATTGTAAAAATTGCCAATCAGTGTTTAAATACAGTGATAGATACCGGTTCATTTTATGACCTGCATCAGCGAAAAATACGTTTTGAATAAATTATACACGTCAAGGAGACGAATGCGAGAGCAAGAGGAATGTGTAGAGAACCGTTTATGATCACAGGCAAAAATAGTAGGCAATTTCAGCTGTATGAAAAAAAAAATTAATTTTGAGGCAGAAGTTGTTAAGGATTTGGATGAAAATTTTTCAAATAATTTACCTAATAATCGAAAACTTGCCATATTTTAATCGGAAAACTGGTATTACAGTAAAGCAAATAAATGATTGCAATAATTTGGTTACGATTTTAATAGGCAAATAAAATTTTAGGACATCGACGATTTCGCATGAGGCGAAATGCGCCGGAAAGAAATTCGAGACGTTGAATTTTGTTTGCTAAGCCTTTCGCCGAATCTTTGTTGGTGGGAATTAGTAATTCTTAGAATGTGAATTAACTGTAAAAATATTGTTTTTGAGGGTCACAACAGTACTGTAGTAACCCTCTTGATCACCCGTATTTGACTTCGCACCAGAACGATGAAATCGATTCACGGAGAAAAAATGATAAAACTCGATTCGTAATTCCGTATATTAAACTGGTAAAACATTGAAAAACCGAGAGACCTTCTTAAGGTGACTTAAGGCCTAGTACACATTTTATGAGATCGCGAACAAGTATATATACCATTATCGCTTCCCTCTTCTTTCCTATATTTCAGGAATTTTAACCATCGCTAAGTAGCGAAAAAAAGAATTGCAGAATCAGCTTGAATTTAGGCGAATTTTCTGCTGACTTAATTTCTGTCGAAATTTTAATATGGTAGCGAAAAATATTCGCAACGACAAATATTTGCATTTCGTGCATTATTTACCTAGCCAGTAAATATTTTCATAACTTTCATAAAACGATAAAAATCCGGTCGTCTAATTTACCCAGGAATGTGTGATTCTGATCACAACAGTACCTACATCCTCCTTCTAAACTAAGATTCCTACGATATGACGTCAGTGATAACATTGACGTACCTAGTAGTACCTACACATGAACAAAATCAAGAAATTGTGCAAACAAATAGGTCTTAATATGCCAGAAAAAAAAATGTGTAAAAAAATTGAGCACAGTAGACATGTCTATGATTCTAACTGATTCTAACCAATGATACACTTCCATTTTATCAATTGACGTAATGCCCGGGCCTAAACGGATTTGAGTAAGTTGGTGCAGTTTTGAAAAATTGTTAAATTCTGCAACATTTGTAAATTTTAAAAAAACGTTGAATTTTTAGATGAACAAAAATGAACGAATCGGCCCACCTTAAACGACCGATGTTGCAAGTTAGCAATAGACAAACCCATTTATATAATCAAAAGGTTTGACCATAAGTTCAGTCCTCAAATACCTACTTTTCCATGTACCTATTGGCCCATTCTGACAATTGTTGCTCGGCATATTGATGGGCAATTGTCAGCTTCAAATTGCCATCTTACGTTAGAGCGCGCACTTTTCACACAACTCGTGACTAGGCACACAGGGCCGCGTTTTTCGATGAAGGTGTCAGCACCCTTCGTCCCATCTCCTTCTGCGACTTCGTTCGTGACTTCTTCGACTGGCCTTTCATTTATTTCTTGTATTTCTCCCTCTTGAATTTTTCAAACTTCTAGTTCTGCTTGTTTAACGTCTGGTTGGGCCGGTTCTTGATATTGAAGGGTACCACCTCGAGAACCTCCATTCCATCTTCTAGATGCCCTCGAATGAGGCTCTGAGATTCTTCTTCGACAGGCACCCCAACAGCTCCCACAGGATACGGTCGGAAGTGCCAGAATTAAAAATAGCAACACACCTACGAAATTTGCGACAAAAAAAATCAAATTTCAATCCAGTTTGAAATTCTCGTATTTTTTTTCCTTAGCGCAGAAACAGACGACAATTACAAATATAACGTTTAAAAATTAGCAGACGTTGCAGAAAAACGTTTTCTCATTTTCTTGGAAAATTAATTACGCGGAAAAATCTGCGGAACAAATGGATATCATTGTCCTTTATTAAAGATAAGAAAAGAGATGGAAGCGTTTAATTAAAACAATACCATTAAATTTTTGTTTACAAAGTACTACCTCGCGCCTCTGGGTGTTGTGTAGGCTAAAAGCTCGTGGATAAAAATTGCCTTTGTTTATTTCTGTTTAATTAAACTCGTTTGGCGGATTTTTATTCGAAACGTGTCATCATCGGCTTTCCAGTCTGATTATACAGATCCGTCATCCTATAAATGTATACCTACCTGTACCTACCTATATCGGAGGTATCTCCTATAGAAGGGCAGAGTATATACGTAAATCAAAATTACACGTGTGCCAAAGACGTATCGTATACCATACGGGGTATACCTACTACCTACATGGGGCTGTTAAATTTCATTAAAGTAGGTATATCGAAGCAGCCTTCACTGTGTGTTGGGCTGGGGGGAGGGGGTTGTTATATTGGCAGTTTAATTTTACAGATTAAATCAATGCGTAAAGTTTGACGTATGCGTTGGTTGTATGTTTAGTTAAAGCGTGCGATAAATTCTTCGCCAATGGTACATGTATCGAATAAATGAGAATTTTCGCCGAGGATTACATTGGCTGGTACGACGAGCTATTGTTCGCGTAGCGCATATAACAGTTCGTGTACGCGGGGCGAAAAATTAATAAAATATATTATCGAAGTAGAGTTCCATTTTCGCTACGTAGATATACCAGCGCGTATAATACGTTGACAACAAACTCCATCTACGTCGAAAGGATAAAAATCATGCACGCTGGCAAACTTTAATCCTGCTTTGCTCGCATATGCGCCGCGCACATACAAAACCACGCCAACTTGGCGCTTAATTTTTACAAATATCTGTCAAATAATGTGTACAGAGTGAATGATTAATTTGTCTATGAAACTATCTCGCATGCTGCCGCAAGCCTTAATAATCTCGGCTTCTTATTTCTTAAGTACTCAGATGCGTTTCGTCGTGAATACTTATATGTAAGTATTTCATGCTACTTATGAGCCAGCAGCGTTGATGTAGTACAAGTAGAATAAGTGTAGGTTAAACTTGAACCTATCATGTACCTAAACCCTAAACGTAGCTGCATTCACTATGGAACATTTCCGGAAGTGTTCCATGGTGATACTTGAGAGGTACAAGAATATGCAACATTTTTTTAATCAAATCAAGTCTATTGGAATACATTCTGAAAAGGTTATGAAGCTCGTGCTCCATAAGTCTTAAGTTGAACCTAACTGCCAGTTGCGCTGCATTTTTATTGGTCAATTCTGTATCGTGATTCAAGATTTAATCAGGGCCCCATAGGCCACTTAGTTGAGCAATGTTCTAGAGGATCAGAACTTGGATGAGTGACCATTCCAGAAAATTTTGTAACGATATGTGCAATTGTGCAATTGTGCATATTGTATGGTACTGTTGTTACCTATATCACACATTTCTTTTGGTAATCGGACGACAGGGTATTTACCATTGGGTAAATAATTCCAGTTGGTTTAATATTCGCATTAAGTACAGTTGGCGCCCAACATGGGGCACCAACTGTACTAGCTCCTGATTCTTACCTAATAAGATCTCTCGCGCTATTAATTGTTTGCTTTATGTCGAAAGAAAATAGAACTATTTTAATCAAGAAAGATAATTTTTATTTTGCGATCTGGTTGACGTGATGATTTTTCTAGGTGGAACCCGGGGTAGGGTGACAATGAAAAAACGAATTTTCGATTCGAAATTCGGCAACAGCATTAAAACGTGCCATTACAAGTAGAAAGAAGATCCCCAAAGTTTGAGACCTCTGAGTTGATATTAACACGTGCCTCAACGCACT
>FIZT01047098.1:0-10653 GCA_900065295.1 Paracoccus marginatus
AAATCGTTGAAAATCGTCCATTTTTACCACTTTTTGAAAATGTCTGATTCAGCCCCTAATCAACTTAAAATGCTGGAATTTCGGTTTTGGGTGTTCAGTTGAATGACCTTCAAGCATACTGTGAGTCGATTCCGCTTGACAAACCCTAGAGGAATATTATGAAACGTGTTGTTTTCTCCGCGTCGAGGTATATCGCCTTTCTCACCAGCGCTCGTGGGAGTATTGATGTCGCGCGCGTTACACAGATTGCCCCAGTGGCACGGGTTAATATGCATCGATCGGGCTGAAATTTTTTTTATGTCATATTGGAATATACCTAGTTCAACAAATTTATGCCCGACCCTTATACAGATTCAAAAAAAATTTCAACACGCATAAATGAGTGCCACCGGCCACCCTAACTTACATGGGTTTTTAAATTCAAGTTTTACTTCAATTTTAATTTCTAATTCGCACGTAAGTAATATCAATCAATAATACCATCATCGCCGCGCCATTAAAAACCGCGAATAAACATTTCAATTGTTAAGGATACTTGGGAATGGCAAACTACAGTCCAAAATTGCGAATTCGGCGCTCTCTTCAGATCGTTCCTCCACTGTCATCGAAATAGGATGACGATGACGGTAGGTCGAGCAATTTGAATGAATAATAAAATACTCGGTCGTAGGATTGAAAAAGGCACGATATTTTGCATGTACTCTACTTACATCAATCTACGTTGCGATCCACTCTGTTCGCTGTTTAACCTTCATTACGACGGCGATATTCAATATCAGCATGAAAATGAAACCAACACGTTCGAGTATTGTTTTACATATTTTGGGCGTGTTGGTTGAATAATTGAATTTTATCCATCCATCCATCCATTTTCGTAAGCTATGCCTGAAACAAACAAAAAAATAAAAAAATAAAAATAACGTTCGCTGGAAATGGAACTGGATTCTTTGGACGGATACGATCGACCGCGCCGCCGGAGAGGCGTTTAACCTCTCACAGTTGCAAGTAGCTCTTCACATATTATACACACAGGTAGGTAGGTACTAGGTAGTAGAATTTTGCATTTGCACGTGCGGCTCGTCAAAGTGGAGAATTTAGGCAAACAGCCAACTTCAGAGACGTGGCAGGTAAAATTGTACAAATAAAATTTCGCGACGGTAATGTAATAATTTAGATTGGACGTCGCGATATGTACCTACTAAAGGAATCCTTAGAAACGTTATATTCCTGATCTGCTGATATCCAATGATGCGCGACTTAGTACATCCCCTCGCATTCATCTTTAGAACCAGCAAATTTTCAAACATATAGGAAATTGCGACAAACAAAATGTCAGTCTCTTGTAATGCAAGTTGAAGATTTTCTTTACGTACTGGGAAATCTTAAAAAATGATAAGAAAGAACGCTCAGAGAATATAGCAGGTAAACATTGAAAGACACGGTCGGTCGTACCGGTAGATAGACGTACATAGCTACATACACGCATTTCATACGATTCAGTTCAAATTCTATTAATATCGCGTACGCTATATCCATTATCCAGCAACCACACTATCATCTAACCAATTCTCAACGTGTCAAGGTTATCGTTTGAATGTAGCGGAAAGCCGCCTGCCGCCGTTAGCTTATGCATACCGCGGTGACGTCACCGCGCAAACTCATCGGCACCTGCATGCACATTGGGCGTTCAGCCGTTCGTTCGCGGTAATCGATGGGCGATGGCGCCATCGCATACACGAGCCAGATTTCGTTGTGTTGTGACAGACGCCCCCGCGCCTTTAAACATTCAATCGGTTGCGCACTTGCGCCGCATCGTACGCAGACGTATGTAGTGTACCTAGGGACTCGGCTGGCCAATTCATCAAAATACCACGAAACCGGTTCGAGGTGTTTATAAATTTTTCAACTACCATTCGCGCAGCGTTTGATGGTTGCGATGACAGTTCGAAAGTTCACATCGATTCGGAGACGGAGAAATCGTCCAGTTCGGCGGACTTTCGACATATCGTGTCGCCCGACCGTACCGCCGCGGTCGCTGTCGCTCTTCATTCAGTAATGCGCGCTTTATAGACACGAGCCGCGGGGCTCGATCGACATGTGGCTGTACACATATACTGACAGGTGCGAAATTCCACCATTCAATCGAACTGCCGTACACAGAAGCGTGATTTTTTCTAACAAATTAAAAGACGTAAGACTGAAAAAAGACTCGTGCAGAGTTTTACAGATTTACACTTTCAAGCTGCTGCGATATTTTCCTCCAGCTATACGAAATATTGTAGGGTGTCGAGTTTTTATTCACGATATCGATCAATGCGGGCGTATTACGTGTCGTGTATCGAGACAATCTACGCATTATGAAGCATTAATTAACAATTACCCATTATTGATTAAGACATGTTTGCATTTTCGTGTTTCAGGTAGACTATCATCGAGTTGCCGATGGAATCCAGAATAGGACTGGATTACATCGTCGAAAATGTCGATTATACCGCCAAACTCGCCAAAGGTAAGACTTTCATTATTCTATAGTTCAATTGACACTCGCGAACATAATTATTCAATTGGTTGCCCGTTTCGTGATATCATCCACTATAACGATATTCATCGAGAATTCATGTGGTTTGGTTTTGCGAAAAATATATTCTAACGACCACAAATCGCATCGAAAATCTCAACTTATTCGTATTTTCCAAGTCCATCGCTATTTTGTTCATCTCCTGCGGCTCCCTCGAGATCACTAATTAAATATAGGTAGGTAGGTACGTTCTCGCGATACTCGTAATTGATTACTGATCAGTGAAACAAGAGATACCTGTCCTGTTCGTATTAGTATTCATCTCAAGATGGGATATCCGTCTCGTGTGAGTATGACGTCTTCAAGGTGTTATTGTCCGTTAGTTGTACATTTAGTACACGTTCAGTTTATTTGAAAAACGTTTGATGAGGAATTTTCTGCTCGTTTGTTGAATATTCAACGGATTATATAGCAGCGATGCTTTCTCTTGTTAGTGTGAAGAACATGGGCGGGCGGTGAAGAAGACCATCATATACCATCTGATCTCGATTGAGAATTTGCTCATTTAATATGTTACAGCACAAATCAACGATTACTATGATACTTTTTTCTCTTCAAGTTGATTCGCATTTCATCGCGAAAATTATTGTAGGAATGAGCAATGATCCCACAAACACGTTTTCACGCACCATTTGAATGAATTTTCTGATGATACTCCACTCGTTTCTCATAGCGAGTTACCATTCATCACAAACGTTTTGATTGAAATGCAATCAACAAATAATGCACGTTTTTACTTTCCACCTTGGTAATTTCGACTCATTTGGGCACACGACACCTCACCTTGGCTCGGTGCTCAATGCTCATATTTCAAAGCATTCGCACAATTCAAAACGTCAATCGGCCAGGTTCCAAAATTAATCGATGAGAGAACAGTTCGCCTCAACATCACACACGTTTCATTGTTATAATAACATTTCAGCCACTCGAGTAACGAATTCAATGAATAGTATCCCGAAGGACTGAAAAAATGCAAATTAAACATACCTATATGCTTAATGTTTACTTTCGTGATATTTCGAGGTACTGCAGGTACAGGTATACCGTACGAAGCGACGCAACGTACGTGCGTACGTATTTGTCGATCCGAACTGTCGGCTTGTATCAATATCAAAGCTGTAAATCTGCTCGGCTATTAGTCATCGCTATATGTCTGTGTAGCCGAATTACATGGTACAGCTGCTGCAGCTTCCATCTAGTCTTTATCCTTTTAAGGTAAAAACATGGCAATTTTTCGTCGCTATTATCCTTCGATATTATTTAAATGACGTCATTGTAAATCCGAGCGCGCCGTAGCATTGTGTGCGCGTTGTGTTTATACCTAATGATATTAACATGTAAATGTATATCGCGCGTATCGTATTACCGCGTGTAATGGAATTTATCCCTGTATCGCCGCATCGCTCGAATTATTCCTTTGTTGTATACGCGCACCGTATATGCATGCGGACACTTGGTCGTACTCGTATTAAAATCTGGCCGCACCGACGCCCTCCCTCTGTACAATCTCGTCGCTACATACTGTACTGTGCACGTCCATGTCCAGTTACCCGTTGAAGAGTATGTAAAAAAAAAAAATCCTTTTGTAGAGTAAATGAAAAACTTGCATCGCATCGTGTCCAGAGCTTTGCTCGTGTCATCTGCATAACACAGGGTGTTCCACAAAAATCCGATTAGCATTTGATGGAGGCAGCAGTAGGGAAAATGGCATCATTTTATATAAGGATCGGAATTGACAAGATTCCATGTTATTAAATCCCAAAAATGCAGAACGTAAGATGGATCGAGAAAGCTCAATTTGCATTTTACTATTTCACAAAGCGCAATAATACAAAAAAATGTTTAGGTATTCGAGAAAACATGAGAAACGAAAATTTTTTTGAATCGATTGATAACTACAATGCGCAAGAATTTTCAAAAGGATACTTAATTATGAAGAAATTAAAAAAAAAAAAAAAAATTGAATCCTTAGCACAAGTATTTTCGGAGGGATAATAGAATGAATTCGTTTTTTTTTTATGATAGAGCCTTAGCAAACAGAAAAATCGTGAATTTTTCAGAATTTTTTGACAAAGCATGAAATTCTAAAAATTTGGAATGGCCATATTGTAAAAAAAGTTTCTGCATACCTACGTTTTTATTGGGCGTCAAATTTCAGTTTTTCCGGAGTGTTTGCCAGGGGAGGCGTCGTTTGGAGGGACTTCAAATCGACATCATTGAATAGAATAGTCTGAGGTGAAGGGGGCTACGTTGCCCAAAATCAATTTCCAAAGTAATTTCTTTGGGTGGAAATTGCATATGATTTTCAATAGGCGTCGAAACTTCAATTTTTCGGAGCGTTTGCCAGGCGAGGTGTTGCTTGGAGGGACGTCGGACTGGAATCAATGGATAGAGTAGATCAGTTTTCAGAGTAATTTCTCCACATCAAAATGGCATATGATTTTCAACAGGTGTCCAAGACTCAATTTTTTGGAACGTTTGTCAGGCGAGGTGTCGCTTGAAGGGAAGTCGAACTGAAATTAAATTAATGAATAGAGTAGACCAAGATGAAGGGGGCTACGTTGCCAGAAATCAATTTTCAATTCAATTTCTCCGCATCAAAATTGCATATAATTTTCAATAGGTGTCAAAATCTCAATATTTTGGAACGTTTGCCTGCAGGCGAGGCGTCGTTTGGAGGGACGTCGAACTGGAATCAATGAATAGAGTAGACCAAGGTGAAGGGGGCTACGTTGCCAAAAATCAATTTTCGATTCAATTTCTCCGCATCAAAATTGCATATGATTTTCAATAGGTGTCCAAGACTCAATTTTTTGGAACGTTTGTCAGGCGAGGTGTCGCTTGAAGTGACGTCGAACTGAAATTAAATTAATGAATAGAGTAGACCAAGATGAAGGGGGCTACGTTGCCAGAAATCAATTTTCAATTCAATTTCTCCGCATCAAAATTGCATATAATTTTCAATAGGTGTCAAAATCTCAATATTTTGGAACGTCTGCCTGCAGGCGAGGTGTGGCTTGGAGGGAAGTCGAACTGGAATCAATGGAAAGAGTAGAACAAGGTGAAGGGGGCTACGTTGCCAGAAATCAATTTTCGATTCAATTTCTCCGCATCAAAATTGCATATGATTTTCAATAGGTGTCAAAATCTAAATTTTTCAGAGCGTTTGCCAGGCGAGGTGCCGCTCGGAGGGACGCCGAACTGGAATCAATGGATAAGGTGGACCAAGGTGAAGGGTGCTACGTTGCCAAAGATCAATTTTCAAAGTAATTTCTTGAAGTCAAAATTTTCAATAGGCGTCGGAAGCTCAATTTTCTGCAGCATTTGTGAGGCGAGCGAGGTGTCGTTGCTCGGAGGGACGTCGAACTTAAATCAATGGATAGAGTAGACCAAGAGGAAGGGGGCTACGTTGCCAGAAATCAATTTTCAATGTAATTTCTTATCTCCGCATCAAAATAGCATATGATTTTCAATATGCGTTAAAAACCTAATTTTTTGGAACGTTTGTCAGGCGAGGTGTCGCTTGAAGGGACGTCGAACTGAAATTAAATTAATGAATAGAGTAGACCAAGATGAAGGGGGCTACGTTGCCAGAAATCAATTTTCAATTCAATTTCTCCGCATCAAAATTGCATATGATTTTCAATATGCATTAAAAACCAAATTTTTTGGAACGTTTGCCAGGCGAGGCGTCGCATCGTTTGGAGGCACGCCGAACTGAGACCGATGGATAGAATAGACCAAGATGAAGGCTGCTACGTTGCCAGAAATCCAGTTTCAATGTAATTTCTCCGCATCAAAATTACATACGATTTTCAATAAGCGTTAAAACTCTATTTTCGGGAGCGTCCTGCAGGCGAGATTTCGTTTAGAGGGACATCAAACTGGGGCAGGTGGATGAAGCGATCAAAAAGGAAAGGGCTTATTCGTCATTCGCCATTAAAAGATAGAAGTCTGCTTTTATCTGACGCACAAATAAGCAAGTAGGGAAATATCCCGGCTGTGAGCGAAAATTACGTTCAGGTGAGAACAACGGATTGAATGAAATTTTCTTTCACTGTAAACTAGATTTAATACAAGAGACGATGAAAAAGTAAAATTTGAACGACAGTGCAACATTGTACAAGTACGTACATAGCAAAACTAACGTAAGTTGTAAACAAGGCGAGCTGCATGGCATAATCACCCAAACTGCCGAGTGCTGACAGATGCCAACTAATGAATTATTGATGATCGCTAATACACAGAACACAGAGTATTGTCGAATATACCACACACAACACACATTGTATAAGTGAACTGGGTCGATGAGAAGGTGTTCTCTTTCTGGTATCAGTACAGGTACCTTGCATACAACACTACAACTTCATAAATATATGTGATATGTTCACGTATATGTACATATGTATGCGTATTGTATACATGCGATACAGTTCGTTCGACATGCGACTAAAACAACGTAAGGTGGGGTCTTTTCAACATCTCATTTCTCGAGCTTGAGGCCGAGCCGATTATTTGTCAGAGTTGCACTACCGTAACGGCTTTATCGTCGTTTTCGCGCCACAGAGTAAAATAGCTCGTAAACGCAAATTGATGAATTAACAGACGTTTCGAAGAGTAAGTATAGTATAGTAAACTTGTCAGGCGAAATCTGCCATACGGCGACGATTGCTTTTTCACGTTTCTCGCGTCCCCCCGCACCGCTGCATTCTGTTTAAATGCCTGGATTTTGTTTCTGTAAACACAATCCGAGAACATTGCCGAGATTACCTATCGAAAGGGCAACGTGATCCGAGTACCGATTCTATGTAAGTAGCTGTAGGTCTACAAAAGCGTCGATTTTTTTTTCTCATTTTCTTTCTCCGTCAGCGTGGCATCTTTTCCAGATTACTTTTTTTTTTCACCTCCTCGTGCCTATATTATTACACGTACATCCCCGATGTTTACTCTACAGGGCGATGGTAAGAAGTGACGATGAGGAGGCGTGGTGGTGCGTTAATTAAGCGAAAAAAGTAATTAATTAAAACGTCCTTCGCAAGAGTACGCACGTCAAAAAAAGCCTCGAAAAGTCGTAAATTTTGCACGCGGTGATGTAGCGTGCAGCGAGCGTACGAGTACGAGCATATAATATACGAATAGGACGATATAGTATAGTATAGTACGCTGCATACATACATGTATGTACGGTACTATGTACAGTGGAGCTCGCACCGTACACGCAACCAGCGCGGGCGATATTTTCTTTAATGATATTTCGTAAATTACCTACGTATTCAAAGTCGAGCTGCGTACATCATCTACCACACACACACATAAACGATTATATCATCAGCATCGACCATCCGGCTCAATTTTTCCATTCTTGCCGCGTGCGTCGAACCGGTTTTCATTCGCTCGTAAAGCGACGACGACGCGGAATCGGGCTAAAATTTAGCTACTCGCGCGACAAAATTCGTCGCTAATATCGTCATTTCGCGCCAACGATTACTCAATTTTGGGTTTAGAAAGAAGCCGCCGCGACTTTGCGCGATCGATAACAACAGCCAGTGTCACGTTTTTGGAAACACTGTGTGCTGTGTTTCCACAGCGATCGTACGACCACGATAAGCGAAATATTCTTGACTTTATTAATTCACGCCGTTCGTTATGCTCTCGGATGAGAGAGCACAGAGTTTCGTCGACGTTCGTTGCTGGTATATCTTCGGATATGCGGTTGTGTAACCGCAGCATAGCGTAGACTATATAGGCCCGAAAGTTTATATTTCAAATGTTTTACCCGAGAATAAACACGAATCACATTCCGAGTAAACGAACGAATAACCGTGGCATCGAGATCGAGTCGACTTCAAAAATTCCGCCGATAATCATCTCGCGTCTCAGGCTCAATAAATGCTCTCGGTTTTTCGCCAGTGACTCGAGAAAATATCACTCGAGCTACGAGCAGTTTTTGTTAAACATACGTAGAGTATTGTAGCACGTATTTCGAAATGCAGGAACGCGAAAAAAAAAAGAAACGAAATTCAACGGAATGGATACGAAGTTCGATTGTATAGGTAGGTACCACAATCAGCTTGAATTTCCGCTCGAATCCATAAACCACACGCGACCGGGTCGACAAAAAAAAAAAAAAATCAAAAACCGGTCCAGTTTCAACATGAATTTCATTCGAATGCGTATTCATGTCCGACTCCGATACTCCGATATATAGGACTATTTATGCATACGTATTATAGGTATAATGTACGAATAATTTGTTGAATCTATCGAGAGGTTTTTATAACTCGTTTAATATCTCATAAATGACCAAATGGTCTTTTGAAACGATCGCAAGATTCATTGAAAACAAGCGCGATATAAAATGTTTAAATTTAGATTTTAATCATACTTCACTTCACTCCACTCTACCAAGCTTGTTGATGTTGGTATTCGTATAAGTACATAAGTACCTACCTCCTCGTATATTTACGTTCATAGTTTACGAGAGGGGTAATGCAACACATGATTCGTCTCCAATACGGTACCTGGTACCTTACCTACCAATAATAATATATTCGTACGATCATTACTGGCCCATTACTGAAACGAACATTGTAAATCGATTCGTATTTCATTCATTAATACGAGTATCTTCATCTACAACTACATACATACATGCGCCAACATTAGACGTTTACGACGACGCGACGTAGACTGGTCAGTGGACACATGACACCACACACATATACTCGTACCTACCAGGTAGGACCGTTATGGAAGCGATGTTCGATAATTCCAAATTAAATATTTAAAAATTTCTTCGCGACGTGCTATCTTTCCCAGCCTGTCCGGTTCAACGCACTTGCGATAAGGATTTCTCTCGCTTTGCCAAAATTTAAAGTTCGTTCGAAGCGATAACATTGTCGAGTATACGTAGTCATTCTTCGGACATTCTCATTAGCAAGTGTGTCGCTAAAAAAATCACAAGTTAAAGAGCTTTTGAGATCAAGCAGTTAGATTCCTAGCTGGCTTGGAATTAGCATCAACAAAGTTGCGATAATTTTATCTTCAATCCCCGTCTTATCATGCTGTTGATAATCTTGTGATCCACAACAGACGTGATGCAGAAATGTAGCTTTCTTGGTCAATTTTTCTCCTCTGTACCTAGTGTTGTTAGTCAGTATACTGATGCGATGTTCGGTTGGATGACGATAATTTTTTGGTACATCTATGATATGTTGTCGCATTTAGATATACTCAGAACTTTCTTAGCTTCGATTTTCCGTACGTACATAAACATTATACTTTCGATTCGATTATCCATAAATTATTATTTTTACGATGAAGGAGTGTTGGTGTGAAAATTAAATTTTTATCTCATTCAAAAGAATTTTAAAGTACTGTGATGATCGAAAAGAATTCAGGGGAAGAAGGTCAACGAAAATCAATTTTCAAAGGAGTAGCTCCACATCAACAAAGTATGATTTTATCCAACTTTTTGAGCATCTACCCGGCGAGAGGTTTGTTGTATGGAGGCCACACTGGGACAGATGGGCAAAG
Organism: Paracoccus marginatus; assembly: GCA_900065295.1. Classification (NCBI taxonomy): domain Eukaryota; kingdom Metazoa; phylum Arthropoda; class Insecta; order Hemiptera; family Pseudococcidae; genus Paracoccus; species Paracoccus marginatus. Next base: position 10,115 of record FIZT01047098.1, read on the forward strand.
TATTCGAAGGAGAGGAGGGCTACATTGCTGAACCTCAATTTCTAAAGCGTGCTTTGCTGAAATCATGTATCCGGCAAGAAGTCTGACCCATGTCCCAGGGGCAATCTTTGTACCGCCTGCGACATCAATACTCCCACGAGCGCTGGTGAGAAACGCGACATACCTCGACGGGGAGAAACCAACACATCACTACTGGCTTCATACCTCCTCCAGGATTTGTCGAACGGAATCAACTCTCAGTATCCTTGATGGTCATTCAACTGAACATTCGAAACCGAAATTTCAGCTCTGCTTTTTAAGTTGATTAGGGGCTGAATCAGGCATTTTCAAAAAGTGGTAAAAATGGACGACTTTCAACGATTTTCAAAGTTTTAAATTTTGCAATAATGCTTCGAATGGATTAAAATTTTGGTTCCGGGGTCTCCTTAGAGTCCTAATTAAATATATTATGCGTTGATATCATTTTGACGACTGGTAGTGGGAGTATTAGGGTGGTCCTAAAAAAGTGACTTTTAAAATTTGCATGGGACCCCCCCCCC
>FIZT01047158.1:0-10015 GCA_900065295.1 Paracoccus marginatus
CTCAAAATGGCTGCCATTTTGTAAGTAGGGCCACTTTTTTTTAGAGGACACCCGCTAAAAATGTTCCCTAGGATGCCCCCTTCAAGAAAAAAAATGTCCCGGAGGATCGGCAGGGGGTGCAACTCCCCTCTATGCTGGCTCCCCGACTATTACGGCGATGGAATAAAAGTTTTCCCCGTTCTTTGGGATGTAAATTTAATAACTAGATAGATGATAAATTTGGGAAGAAGGGAGGTGAACCGGGTGCTGTAGCTGTGGTGTTTTCAAGACGACAATGCAGTCGGTATTTCTAGCGGTATAATTACATACAATCATATTAATTTGTACATGTTTTTTTGGGTATACGCTAATCGGGTATGTTTTTTTTTCTTTTACGGTTCTCTGTCGCTCTGTCTGTCGTGGTCTTTTACTATACGCATCTACTCCCGTGTCGTTGTACATGTCTGCATATCATTCCGACCGAAACTGTACAAAAAAAATGTATACCTACTTATCAATCATACGCTCATTTATCTACATACTACATATCTACTACTACCATTATACGCACACGTACGCACGATATTATCTCTCCTTGCGACGCCTGCCTTTTGCCTGTTGTCTGTCTGCTGCATGTCTGCGGATAATAAATTGTGAAGTTGGCGCGAATCTATTGTTATTGATCAAAAATCCAGGTATGATACGGACCGAAGTGACGTGCTCCAATTGCGATGCCCATCTCGGCCACGTATTCAACGACGGACCGGCACCGACCCGCAAACGATTCTGTATAAATAGCGCCTCTCTGGAGTTCCACCCGGCCGCCTCGACCGCGCCCGAATCTTCCTAGCTTTAGTAATTAGTAATTTTCTAGTCTGAAGGATGAAATTATACCGCGTGTATGTACGTATGTATTCTCGCTCGCTACTCTGCACACGTTATGATGTGCGGTGCAGCGGATTGAGATGCGGAAAGCGTTTAATTCGAGTTGTTCTTCGCGTTTCTCGCAGATCGAGACTTTTTTAACGACTTTGTTATCTTTTTAACTGCATCTGCGCTGTATATTTTCAAAATCGACGCGTTCATTATCCGTGTAACCGAGTTGGTTATTTTTATCATTATTTATAAGCGAATGTATACCTCTTTTTATCTTGGCAACTATTTTTCGCTAATTTTTTTTCCTACTTTGATCGTGTGGTTTTTTTTTACTATCGAATGCTGTTTTTTTTTAAAAAAAATCGATTTCATTTTCCTTCTCAGTGAGCCATTTTTTTTTTGCAATTTGCAGTTTTTTCATTATTTTTCATTTTTTTTTTTTTTTTTTTTTTTTTTTTTTAAATTTTATTTTTTTTTTTTTTTTTTTTTTTTTTTTTTTTTTTTTTTTTTTTTTTGAAAATTGACACAGGAAAAATTAAATAACTTTTCGAATATTATTTTAAAATGATTAAAACAAATTTTCCAGTTGAAAAAATTGACCGACCTTTTGACTTAATCAATCTTAAGCCTTCTAGGCCGTTACGATGATGTAACATATTTTTCAAATTTTGATATCATTTCAATGTTTGTAAAAACGAGAAAAAAAATAACCAATACAAGGATCCTTTTTATATATTATTTAATCAAACCAATTAAAAATAAAACTTAATAAATTACGACTTAGAAAACGTAACATTGGATGTTAAAAAAGAAAAGGGAAAGAAAATAGGGGAAATGATAGACAAGAGAAAACAGAGGTAAAAAAAAAGTAAAAAGCAAGGAAAAGGACGTGATCAAATCACGAAGTGAAATTTTAATGCTATAAAATAGGGTTGGGAAGGAAACTGAATACTGAATAGCTTCCAAAGATACACACAATAGCAAAGAAATTCGAGTAAGCGAAAATCGAGATTTTTGAAATTTTTCAAAAATTATACGACTAGTGTACGACTAGAAAAAGGTTCACTATAATTGACTAGCAAGTAAATACTACAGATATAGCTGTGATTAAAACTAAAGACTAGATAATATTTTGACTAGAATTTGGGAGGTCTGTTTGACTATTATGACTAGTTATAACCGAGACTAGAATTTGTTCATCTTTTTGGACTAGAAATTTATGGACTAGAAATTGTAGTACGAGTTACGGTATAGACGCGAAGTAAAACTGGTTGCGTTTTCACTCACCGAATTGCTAAGCCAGAGTGCCTTATAGTACTCTGGCAGTAGTAAAGGTCAGTTGGCCGCTATATGATGGAATGCGAACGTTGGCCTTATGCTGTGTTGTATCTCGGAGATATGGTGCGTGCTAAGGTGCTTCCTGAGGTAGGTTTGTTTGCGGAAGAGTTTCCTGCATATGGGACAGGGTATCTGCAGCTCGCCGCTGTCCGACTCGGAGTCTTCTCTGTCGTACATATCCTGCGAATCTTGCTGATCGTGGTATTTGAACTGGTTGTGGTAGTCGACGGTCGGAGGTAGGGTTTTGGTTACGGGTACTTTGGGCTTATGCCATCGTCTATGGGAGGCCAGGTTGGCCGGGCAGTTGAACACTTTTTCGCACTCTGGGCATTTGTATTCGACGTGGATTATGCACGAGCAACGATGCTGAGCCAGGCTGAAGGCGTCTTCGTACATTTTGTTGCACAGCTTACACAAGTAGTCGCCGATCTTATTCTCGATTTTGGCCAGCTCGGCTTTGGCTTCCTCGGTCACCTCGACTACGTTGTACATGGGATCGATGTCGCCCTTCTGCACCATCACGTGAGCGTCACTCAGCTCGGATCGGTCTCTGATGATGGTGCCGGAAACGGGCGACGATTTATCCTCGTCGAAATTCAACTTCCTGTTAGCTTTCTGTTTTTTGCTGACTTTGGCCATCTTTCGAGGCGGTGGTTGGTGTTGTGGTTGGGGTTGAGGTTGCGGTTGCGGTTGATTGTTGTGTTGCTGCGGTTGCTGGTGCTGTGATTGTTTGGTAGGTGTAACGTGAGGTGAATCTTCGGCCTTGGTTTTCCTCGAAGGTAGACATGGTGAAGGTGTAGAAGGCGGCGTAATCGGTGTATTCGATTTGATCGACAGATCTAGCGGCGCCAAGCACAGAGGTTCCGTATAGATCGCATCTACGCCGGTCGTGTAAATACGATCCGCGTAAATGGGTAACGTGGTCTCCGGTACACTGGTCGAAGTACGCGAATAATAATCCGGTTTCACTTTAAAATCGACGAATTCCGATTCCGAACTGATGTGCCGTTTTAATAAGAACGCACGTGACATCGCAGCATAAGACGAAATTACGACAGTGCGACGCCGGTACGCGTGCCCTGTCCAACACTTCGCGACTATACTGAGTACGCACTACGCAGCGATGTTTGAAGATCCCAATTGTTGTAGCGGCGTTACGATGAAGTCTAATATGCGCCCCGCTACAATCGCCGCGTAATTTCAGCGCTCCAATCGGCAGGTAAGCGCCGCCCGCCAAATATCTCCGGCAGCCTAATGTAGATTCCTACAGCTGCCATTGGCCCGTTAGCAACCCCTCTATAGCGGGTATTTTACGCCGGCTAAGCGTATAGTATACGCCAATGTGGTAGGTATCTTGTTTTGCCGCCTCCGCTGCCGCGTACACCGGTGCATTGGATGATAGAATTTTCTGGTTTTGGCGTATATTTACCGTTGTGCTGCTTAGGTTCACCCCTCGATGGATCGCAGGTATTTCTTAGGCAAGAATTTATCGTCTTGTATTTGATGCGGAGTTTCGTGGTGGGTCGTTGAACTGGATGCTCTGTCTGTGGCCTGAGATGGTGTGAAGTATTTCTAATACGGGTGTTATTGCTGATGAAGCCAGTTTTTGAGCAAATTCTTGAATATTTGGCGAACTGTGCTGACTTTCGAATTATTTCGATTTTTCAATATCTTTCGACTTGGCAAAATGTGCTCAATTTGAAAAGTTCTGTTTGCAGCATTTTTTTGATTACTTGATGAAATTTCCAAATTGTTTAAAGCTGAAAATTGGTGTTGACGAATTCAACCATTTTTATTATTTTTTTACTTCAAAATTTCTAGAATTGGAAGAATTGAACTTACTATCAGATACGTTAGTAATTTACTAAAATTTTACGAACTTTCAAGCGACAACTCATAAAAAAAATCACTCATTTTTCAAATTTTATTTTTAAAAAAAAGTTGTTCTGGATACAGCTTGTGTTGTAAAATTCATGATCGCTGTATAACATTAGAAGGGATAGAGAGATATATTTTCAACGGAAGTTTCGTTTCTACCATTCTGGGCATCAAATTTCGATAATTGAAATTTTATTCCTGCAAGCAAGGGGCCTATACTAACAGAAAAACCTGGTTGAAGATGAAAGATAGTGGTTCAGAGGTTTTCATGAAACTAGCCCTAGGGTCATCTCATGTCAAATCGCACGCAAAGTGGTGGGGGAGGGGGTGAAGATCGACGATTTTTTTCATTTTTTTCACGTGAGTCGACCTCGATGAGAGATGACGAATGTCGCAAACCGCAGCTCTCTAAGTGATTTTAGAGGGCAGCCATGAGTAGTCAAAGTTTTGAGAAAAGGATGAATATGCTGAACTTCGACCATGGATGATTCGATACCGGTTTATGGTAGAAAGTTGAAACTTTTTCCAACGTGCGGGATATTCAATGAGTTTTTTTTTGGCGATTTTTTGTAAATCAAGGTTGCCACTTTTTATAATACCAAAAAATAGCTAAAAAAGTTGAAAATGGAATTTTTTCATCAGGGGCACTTTCGAAAATTCTGGAAAAAATTATGTAACTAACTATTACATAGTATGCTGATTAATATATTAAAAAATTGAGGTGACTTTTTTCGCATTCTCGATTTATAAAATTCCAAAGATTTCCCGGAAACATAAAATTTCATCCAAAGTACCAAAAATGGTCAAATAAAAGAACTGATCACGGATTCGTGTTTAGGAGCTCAAACTACCCCGATTTGGACCCTTCAATCGATCTTTTCGTTCAAAATTTAAAAAATGAATTTTTTGGCTGTTTTTCAAAGATGGCGAGATTTTTTCAATTTTGAGCAAAAAGATCGATTGGAGGGTCTAAATCGGGGTAGTTTGAGCTCCTGCATACGAATCCGTGATCAATTTTTTTATTCACACTCGAGCGAATAAATCGTAATTTTTTTTTTTGGTTTGCAACCAGTTTTGTTAATAACACCCGAAAAAAAAAGTAGAACTACAAAAAGTTTTGTGGAACGAAATTTGTACAGCGTGAAAAATTGGAAAATTTTTGTCTCTTGTAATTTTTGAACCAGTTCAATAGTTCTTGAAATATCAACTGGTTTCCCAAAAACAATGCGGAATAAAATTGCAAAAATCAGGATTGCGAACATCGACGCACCTATTGGAAAAAATTTCAAGGATGGGGAGGGGGGCTACGTTTGAATGAATAAAGTATTCTAAAAATATTACATTTTCTGGTTTTAAAAGGAGCAAGTAGTGAGGAGATGATGGCAAGAATTTGTAATTTCAACGTAGAAAAGTATTTGCGTTTCACCGGTCCATATCTCGAAAACTATCGAACTGGCTCAAAAATTGCATGAGACAAGAAAAATGTTCAAATTTTTGCTCTAATACAATTTTTGTTCCTCAAAATTTTTTGTAGCTTCTTTTTTTGAGGAATTATTGACACCTGGTTGCAAACACGTGAACCGGTTTCGAAATTAATTTTTCCAAAAATGCCCAATAGCTGCTATTTAGGCTTATCAAAAACTTCATTTAAGAAAAAAAATTTTTTAAATTGAAAATAATTTTAAAAGTTGCAAAATTTACGTACGAAATTTTCTAAAAATTGAATGAAAAATTTTCTAAAAATTAAAAAATCACGTGACATTGAAAGTTATTGAAAAATTTTGAAATTTTCAAAATTTTGTACTTTGTTTTTACGTTTTTAGATTTTTCGAAGATTTGAATTTCAAAAAAATTTCTAAAATCCCATTTATCATTTTATTCGAATTCTTTTTTGGAAATTATGAATTTAACGTGACTTGTGGCTCTTGAAAACAATTCTAAAAATTTCAAAATTAAAATTTCCTGGATTTTTAAAATGTTGTGCTTGTGTTCAGATTTAAAGGGAATTGAACCTCTTCCCCTTTTAAAAAATATTACGTTCATGGTGAAATATTCATCAAGGAAATTTCGCCCTGTCTACTCCCCTGACTATAATTTCATTCCATAAATTTTATTGCCATCGTATATTATTTTCGGAACGTACTCGTATGCATATTCACGTAGATAACCTTTCCCGCTACAATTTGTTTAATAAGTTCAAAACTATATACGAATATCTACAGGACGCCAAAAGGTGTCCGAAGCGAGGGCAGTGAAAGCTGCGCGAAAAAAGAGAGCTTTAATTTATCTCTGTAATATATTTTTTTTCACGCCCCCGACATATGGCCCAGGGTCGTTATATGTATAGCATGACTCGATTAATCACGAAAATCAGCTCGACATTTTGGCATAAACCGTCACACCGTCCGACTGTATTAATTTTCCTCGCAGGTTTAGGTTTACGCTAAAAGGTAAAAGCTATCCCCTTTCTATTTTTGCGATTTTCCCCCTCGAATATGCAATGCACCGTGCGTATTTATTTTCGTTTTACCCGAATGCAAATGCGTTTTATGAAAATAAAAAAGAAAGAAAAAAACGCAATTCCCAGTGCAGTACGAGAATTGTGCACGTGAAATATTTTTTGTTTGTTGAAAATGCTACGAGAACGATAAGTTGAATTTGTGGGAGTTGGCTCGAGCGATTAAAAAATTTTTCAATTGGTTTAACACCCTGAAACGTAACGGTGCTTGCATGAGGTCTGGTGAGAATATGTTATGTTTTCAATCTGACTAATTAATAAAAATACGGCGACAATAATTTTCGTGGAAAATTATACGGGTAGGTGCGTTATTCGAATTGAGAGAAATATTTTGAGACGAGGGAGGTCTAGATGGATCGATAATGCATTCAAAAATACCTCACCGCAGCAAAGTTCAAGGGCCCTGGTTTGTTTTTTAAATTTTGGCGAATTTTTAAATTTTTTCCCGTAGAGATTTCGTCAAGTATTTGATCTGTGATTGAGATAGAATGCTTAGATTTGATGTATATCCTATTTTTAACCTTCTGAATCGGCCAAGAGCACTTTCAAGCCGTTCTGAAGCCATCAGAATTTTTACAAATTTTTCGATATTTTTTTTTAGAAAACGTGTCGTATTTTCCAAAATTTTCCAAAATATGAAAATTGAACTTTGCCTCTTGAAATGGGACTCGTTAGAGTTTTTTTTTGAACTGCCTATTTGACGACGTAACCTTCGAAACCAGCACAAACCTCGATCAAATCACGCCAATTGATATCTTGTAGGGAAAAAAGGGTTCTGTCAGCCTAGGCCTGCAGTTCTTCTAGACCCCAGTCAGCTGATCATCGTTTAGACTTCACCTGCTGGGACGAAGGTTGCGTTTGGCACACGCAGATTGCAAAATACCTTCTTGATACGCGCGGTCAACGAGCAGAAAAAGGTTCATTCGTTGATTTGGTCGCGTGGAGAAGGTGTTAAAGTACTCGTAGGTAGATATCTATGCATGTGGCAAAATTATCCTCCGTGTTATACGAACGGCTGCGAATTCTCTATCGAAAGAAACAATATGTGGTGGCGCGCGCGTGTTCCATTATGTATGAGAATACAATATCTACATGTAGCCATACGATCGCGAAGGGGTTGCAGACGACGAATCGGCCAGGTGATAGTGGTCAACGACATCTCGTGCGATAAAAATACGAACATTAGATTCGACTGGTCGTCGTACCTTTACCTTTTCTCGCTGCGTACGCTACGCTGGCTAAACACGAGCAGATTTTATCACAATGGTCGTCTGCCCAAACCAAAGCCAAAAAAAACCTGCACAGGGTGAATTACCCGACCATACATGTATAACCCGTCGCTCACGCTCGCGTAATTCCTCTCCTATAAAATATCCTAAGGTTTCATTAGTCGCAAAATTTAATCAACATGCTTGACTCGACTCGAGCTTCCTTATATGTGAAGCTACACGACGAAAATTGGCGTTGACCAAATCGCCCTACATTGTGGTGGATAAAGCTCCTCGGCCAAGTCTTAAAATATTAACTTCGCTCTTTCGTTCGTTTAATAATTACACCCGCACGAATCGAACCGCCCGCGATGGACAATACGAAACGTATTTATACTGCCTAGCCAATGTAACCCTTTTTTTTCTCTCCCTTTCGCAGTCTTTATTTTTCTTCATGCGCCTATAATCCGCCCTATCTTTATTACCTGTCAGCATTCACGCGTTACGGGGTTCGTAAAACTTTAAGCAGTTTTTCTCTAGCATTAGAGTTTCGATTTTTTTTATATCGATGTGCCATGCCTGGTGCGTGGTTGCGGTAGTTTTCGCCAGTAGGTATGTCGTTTCGATTACCTACGTACGTAATTCTACGTATATGTAAATTTCCTAAATGCTGCGGTGAGCTGACTTCGAAGTCGTAAGATGAGAAACCCTTGTCGCTCGGTGGATCGGACGGCGTCGTAAATTTTTTCCCTTCCGCGTATCATGCGAACAAGTTGGCCTATGTTAACCCTCGATTTTTAGTGCGTAATTGCGTATGGTGATGTAGTACCTGAGTCGCGTCGGTTTCCATTGACGTGTTTAGTTGAGCTTTTCTTTCTTGTTGATTTTTTTCGAAGTAGGAAAAATTTTTGCATTTTTTCAAAGCAAAAAATCCTAATTATTGAAAATAATTCTAACTTCTTCATTTTTCAGGCCTGAAAATTATCCACAAAATTATTTACGCGTCATACTACTTCATGTCCACATAAAAATCAACATTCTTAAATCTAAAAAAAAATTGATAAAGTTTCGAAAAATTGGACTGAATATCAGAAATATTTCAATACCATAGATTTCCCGAATTTTCAAAAATTAAAAATCGTCCAAAAATTGAAAATTGTTTGAAAATATATAGAAAAGCTTGCAAGTAAAAATTTGAAATTTTTCTGAAATACCAAAATTTTTCAAGAGTTGAATATACTGTTGATAATTGAAAATTTTTCAAAAATTGTAAATATTCTTCAAGTTGTGCCTATTGTTGTGAAATCCATTTTCTAAAAATTACAATTTTTTTTCAAAAACATCCGACGTTATTGAAAACTACAAAAATAAAAAATTCACCAAAAATTAAAAAATTCTTCTTAAAATTCTTCAAGAAAAATTCGAATGTTGATTTTTTCAAAAATTGAAATGTTTTAGAAATTGCCTATGTATAAAAAATTGAAAATTTCTAAAAATCAAAAAAATTTACGAAAAAATGTTTTCCTTTGCTAAAAATTGAAAATTCTTTTAAAACATGAAAAATTTCAAATGTTAAAATTTTTCTATCTATCAAAATTCCTTTAAAAAGGAATATAAAAATCAAAATTATCCCAGAAATTGAAAAATTTGAAAATTTCCAAAGATCAAAAAAATTTACAAAGAAAATTTTTTCAAAAAATGAGCAATTTTTTTAAAAATTGAAAAAAATCAAAAAAATTATGAAATCAAAGGCTCATATTGTATGGTTCATTTGAGTTCTGATGAGAAAATTTGCCAAAATTTTCATGCCATTCGTCTTGTCTGGATAAAAGGTGATTTTAGAACGCAGGAGCAAATTTTTTCCACACACCTTTCTTGGGGGTGTGGTCCCAAAATACGTGATTTTTATGTTGAAAATCCTTTCTCCGCGAGTTTTTGGCTGTTTTTTTTTTTCAAATTTGGCTCGTCGTTCAGGTATAGAATAGAGTTACTAGAGAGGGGTATTGTGAAATTTTTCACATTTTTCCGACTTCTTAAATGACCTTGAATAAAAAGGGTACCGGCGCATAAGATAGGTGAAAATGCCCCAGAGCTGAAATTCGAAACTAACCGATGAAATTTGCTTCTTATAGTCTGAAACCCCCGTGATAAAAATTTCAGCCCCCTACCCCTCCCCTACCCCTAGTTATGGGGCAAAACGTTATTTTTCTCAACTTTG
>FIZT01047178.1:0-15628 GCA_900065295.1 Paracoccus marginatus
AAACATGCGTTTGTCAAGTAATTCTTTGTTTTAAAAAGAAGACAAAGTTCCTACTTCAAAAATTTGGCTCTTGCGTAATGGCCCACCTGCTACGACTTTTTTTTTTAATTGAATAAGTAGTTTTTCTATTTTTTCTGTTGTGTTTTTTTTTTCGGTATTTACTGATTATTCTGGAAAATGTGACAATTCTTTAAAATTTGACCATTTTGAAAAATTTGACAACTTGAGCTTACCTTTTCATCCTCAAATTCACTTATATTAGCTCGAGAAATTTTTCAAAATCGCACTGGGGGTTGAACGTTTGACGAATTTTTGAAAAATTATTCTCGAGAAAATTTCGAAAAAATTTACAAAACTTTCGAAGAAATATTTTATCTGTCTCACGTTTTAGCGTTTTATAAGTATTTAAAGTAATGATCCTTAGAAAGAATTTAATCGAGACTAACTTATACCCATGTAACCCGTAAACATACGTACGTACACATTCAAAATCCAGTCGTTTAAAAAGAGACATAACTTATCGTCGAAACAAAAGACAGATTGTAAAACACAAGACAAGACGATAGAAAAATATACACAAAACTACCCTGGATCGTTTTTTCAGCCGCGGTCTTTTAAAAGTATCGCATAATTTCTACGCGAATTTTGACCCTAGTGACGTATCGTTCTCCGCACAAATTTACATATCAAAAGGGAACCCGTGAAAAAAATAGACTTCAACTCTCAAGACGCCTACACAGAGCTCAATTCCGTAGAAAAATGGTACAACTTTCGATAAAAATGATAATCATAGCATAAAATACAAAAAATGTTTCGTTGTAGAAGTCACGTCATAAACCTAGCCCATACAGTGTGCACTGAACACTCAAAACAATTTGGTGGCCTTCATTTAAAACGTATACTTAGGTGCTATTTACGTTGAAAAAAAAATCTTCTTTAAGCTCACGTGCCTATATCTTGTAGATATTCTATCAGTTTGCGAAATTCCCCACATTAGGGGTTCAAATTGAAAGGTCAAGATTAGGAAGGGAAAATATAGCAGGGTATTAAACGAGGCGACGACACGATTTATAGCTTTTGAAAACCAAAATCGAGCCGAACGAATTTACTTCACGCAAACGATTCAAGAGAATTGAGTAAATGTAACGTCACAACTTTCTGTAACACGTGTGATTCTATAAAGGTGGCTGTAAAATTTGTCGAGTTCTTTTTTCCCCAATCTTAGCTCATCATCAATATACCGAGCTTGCCAACAGGGCAGGATTTTTTCCTCACTAACTCGCACGATAATAGTTTTTTCGAGGGTACATAAAATTAGAAAAAAAAAGACAAAAAAAAACTCGTATAAATAAACGTATAGCCCTTTGGTATATGGTTATAGTCTTGGTATAATGATAATGAAAAAGAATATAAGCGTTGAGTGAAGAAAAATCGTCGTAATGTGAGAAAGTACATGGTATATTGGTGCGGTAGCCTCTCGTGCCGGGCACGTTTTTGCGTTCGTTTGTTTTCTCGTTCTCTCTTACTCGTCGGTCTGTTGGTTGGTTGGTTGGTTGGTTGGGTAAACGAGAAGGCAAAACTTGGGCAAAACGCAGCACCGAGACGTGATATAATTGCGGTGGCGCCTGTCGCTGTCGTGTTGGTAGCGTGGGCTCTGATTAAAGCCATCTTCCGGCTTTCTTGTCGCATTTACCGGGCTTTATGAGTTTTAACCGGTGACCTATACATAAGTATTATACTGGCATCCGTTCAAAAACTGCTAATGCTCGGTTTCGTCTAAATGAATCTTCTTCTAGGTATACGTACACCGCTCTCTCTCTCTTTCGTGCCGAGTAACGTGCTAGCGAAACCGTTAAGTACGCGTAAAACCTTATAAATCTATTCGCCAGTGATTCGCCATCAATGATTTATCGTCGTCGTACCTAACGGAATTTGCAGAGACGTGAAATATATAGGTGCTACAGATTAACGATACCCACACACGGTATCATTAGCAAACGGAGGGAGATAGATTGGATATCTAATTAGAAACGCTGGTCTTGTTGATCTGTTTCAGATATACGAATATATTGGCAACGTAAATGACAAAAAATACTTCAAAATTAACGATCGTGAAGAGGTCATCTCATCTCTGTACTGCTACGTTCCAAGGCAAACCACTCATCAGTATCTTTTTCAAGCATCGATAAAACGTCAAATATCCAACTTTAGACAAATTCACTTTGAAAATGATTAAATACAATTTTATGCCCGAACGAGTCGATGTCTCGACGACACGACGCGATGCGACTCCCAAAGCTTCAATATTTGATAAAGATTTCCGCACATTCTTTTTGTACCGGTACCCTTCGCTTCCCTTCTCTTCCCTCCCATCATCAACTGATTTTCTTTTTCTCAGCAGTATACTTGCGTTGCACGCGTATCTCTGATTGATACGTTTAATAAAGACTGTCGAATTGCTGCGTGCAAACTTGAAAGAAAGAAGACGATTGACGTAGAAAGTCTTTCCATGTTCGGAGGAAATGAAAGTGTCGCGATTTTGACAAGATATATACGGGCGCTGGTATTTTACCCAGAGAGGTTCGCCTTTGCAAGGTCTTTTATTTTGATTCGAGTGGCTGAACGGTGCGAGATAGAGGGTGAATGAAGGGATCTCTCTGATTGGCAGATTTTGTAGACAGACAGAATTTAGACGTGAAGGAAGTGGTAGAAAATTTGTGAAATTGGGAACAAAAAGTATTTTTATATAAGAAAGAGAGCAAACTTTTGTAATTTTCTGCTATAAAAATGCAAAAAAGAACCTATAATTTATGGTGAACGTTGTAGTTTTGAAAAATATTTAATTTTTGCAAACTTTAATAAAGAATTCTCGATTCTGGGAAATTTTCATTTTTTGGTTTTTGAAAAATTTTTCAAGTTTGAAAATTTTGAAAGTTTTGAAAATGGGTAGTAAATTTGAAAGTTTCAAATATGGTTGGAAAATTTGAAATTTTGAAAAATTCTACTCACAATCAAAAGACTTCCAACTTTTAAAAATCAAGTGTTCAGAAAAAGTTCAATTCTTGAAAAAATTCTCAAAAATGGTTGAAAAAACTTCAATTTTGAGGGAATCTTTAATTTTGAAAAATTCTATCCAAAAAATTGTCATCAATCATTGTAGAAAAAATTTAATTTTTGCAAAATTTTCTGGTTTCTAAAAAATTTATATTTCAGAAAATTCTCCGTTTAAAAATTTTTAGGAGTACTTGAAACTGAGTTTTTGGGAAAATGTAAACCTCTCGAAAAACTAAATTTTAAAAAATTCCAGCTTTCGTCAAGTTCTAGGATAATTTTTGAAAGCTTAAAAAAAATTTTCAAGGTTTAGAAAAACTTCTAATTTGAAAAAATGCTGTAAATTTTTTTAAAAAGTATTCCTTTCTATTTCGCGGGAGTAGGGAGTAGATAGGTAACTGATTCAGGTTTTGAGGAAAATGCAAAATTGATTTGAAAAAGAATGCAATTTTTGAAAAAAATTTTGATTCTGAAAAATTTCATATTTTTAGAAAATTTAGATTCTTTCAAAAAAAATACTTGAAACTGTTTCTTTTCTTTGTTGAAATTTTTCTTTTGAGAAAAATTCACCTGACAAGGTACCTACTCGAGGTGTTGGGCACCAAATGAAAAAAATTTTCAACGGGCTTGTAGAGCATCACGAGAAACCCCCACAGCCAAATTTTGAGCATGGATTAAACTTGTGGGGGAGTGATTTTTCAAATTTTGAACCCCCTTTGCTCCCCCCAAGTTGACTTGAGGGGCTCAAATTTTGTTTGTGAGGTTGTCTCAAGATGTCCAACAAACTTGTGAAAAAATTTTCTCATTTTTTTCTATTTTTGGCGTTTTTGCATTTTTTATTTTTAGGTGTATTGGGCGATTTTTTTAAATTCAACCCTCGGCAGTTCCCCCTGAATTTGCTTCAGGAGCTCAAATTTTGGCTGTGGGATTTTCTCGTGATGCCCTACACTACAAGCCTATGAAAAAAAATTTAATTTGTCGTGTAACACTTCGAAGAGCTTCCTTGTGAGTCATGTTTTGAAAAAAAATTCCATTTTTGAGAATTGAGACTAAATTTTGTAAGAGAATTCAAATCTTTGGAAAAATTTATGGAAAGTTTTTTTTTGGAAAATTATATGATTCTCTTATCTGAATGCTTAAAAAGTTTTCCATTCCATTTCTGGTGGAGGGAAGGAGGATTAATGCAACTGATTTGCAAAAAAAAATTTGAAAAATTTGAATTTTGGCTTTTTATTTCAAGAAAATAATTATTTTTCTAGAAACTTCAATTTTTTCTTAGTTTTTAAAAAATCTTCAATTTTTGAAAAATTTCGAATTTTCACAAAATTCTGAAAAATTGAAATTTTCAATTTTTTATGAATTATTAAATTTTTTTGAAAATTTTCCGTTTGTACAAAAATTTATTTTTAGGTTTCCCGATTGTATCTAACAAGTGATATTTGTAATTTATTTTCAAAATTTTGGTTCAAAGAAAAATACATTTTACGAATTAGTTAAAAAGAAATAATAATTATCCCGCTCTGCTAATCTCTTCGTGAAAAAAAAGCTGAAAATACTACTTCAATAAAAATTCTATAGCTTACAAACATCGTTCATTATCCGCAGTCAATAGAATTTCTAATATTTGCGGTTCACCTATCAACCAGCGGCGCGGCGATGCAATCTGCAACGAAATTAATCCAAGTTTACGAATGTTTGCCCGCGTCGTTTCGGTACCAACAATACAAATTACATGGGTACCGGGTGTACAGAATGTTTGCTCACTTTCCACAAACCCAAAACGAAAATTGCATCGATATCGTGTAAGTGTGGATAAGGTATCTGCCAACATACGAACTAGATACCTGAGGATTTGGCTGTAAAGAGGTTAAGTAACTTACATTGTTTGTGTTGAAAAATTTCAATAAATTCTAATGCCTCATGGCAGATGTACGAAAACATGGATGTACCTAGGATGTAGAATACCCACGAGATTTGATTTTAGAATTTTTCTTCGCAAAATTGATTTTCTCGGGCAAACCGAACTTGTTTGGTTTGATTTCAATTACAATCACGAACTGGATGAAGTCGCGTATTCTGCGCCAGGAGTAAAACACATTTAATGAAATGTATCGCAGGATACGATTTGTACGCTTTTTACAAGCACTAGCGGTGAAAATACGTACTCAGCTCCAAAGAAACCTGCGTAGAAGTAAAATTTGTCTCCGTCCACCTTAGATAGGTAGGTATAAATACGCGTTTTCGATAAATTAATTTTTCCTAAATGGTCTCATACACGATAATTCGTCGGGAAAATTATACCGTAAAAATCGACCCTACCGCGAGTTTTCTCGATGCCTAAATCCGCAACTGATCCCCGAGAACGCATATATGTACCATAACGCCGCACTCGGCGAAATTCATTCGTGACTCGAATCCATTACTTAATCCGATTTGGCCGGGTTGTTAATACATAAAAAGGCGATTTAGTGAGTCGAATAAATACGCGGGGTGAGCGTGGCGCGCGAGCGCGAGCAGACCTAACGCTCATTCCAAATTTCAAGAGCAGACGAGAGCGACAGTACAATTAGCCGCGTCTTTACGCTGACTAATTAGTTTTAATTTCGTTGCTGATATTTTACGTAGATGGTTTTACGTCTGATGCTCGAGCTCCTGTACACGTGCGTCTCGCCGATGTCTATTTGTACGCACGAAAATTACGTCGGATGGCACTTTTCGGTGGCTTGTGAACTGAGCAGCGAGCCAACAGGAGGGAGGAGAGGTGTAGATTCGTTGGTAAATCGTCGTATAAATAACGTACGTCATAAATATTAATTAAACTTGCGCGAGTTGGCAGATGTACGAGGGTGGGGGGATGAGGCTCGTCGAAGCAGGTTTAATGCTTTTTCTAACCTTTATCTCGCAGGTTAAGGTGAACTGTGGTGGCCGGAGGGGTAAATTTACAGGCAGTTTAAGGGGCATTGCCCTTGAATATTATGTGTTCGCGAATCGATAAATTGCGTGGCTCTTCTATTTTAGAATTGTGGACAGAAAAAGGTACATTTTGGAATTCGTGAAGGAAAAAACTGCACGCCAATTTGAAAGAACGATTATCGAGACACAAACGGAACCCTGCCTCGATATGTTCGATTTAGTTGTCTCGTGAGTGTACAGAGGTACCACACATATTATTAGGAAGCGCGGAATCGTATCATAACTTATGTATATCAATTAATTATACGTCATACGCCCGCTTGTAATTATGTTTACGTGGAAGCAATGAACGAACAACGTCGCGTCGCGGTTTACTATTCACTCAACCTGTAATTTTCTCTTCAATTTTATTTGAAAATGGAATATAAAAATGAATTTTTCATGCACAAGCGGTAGGTAGCTCGACGGGGCAGCTATCGTCGTATGTACATCCCAGCCCAGTAATTAGACTACTGTCACGTTACCCGAACGCAAAACTTTTCCCTGTACCGATAAAAAGGTGCGGAAAAGTGTACATTTGTAGTACCCAGCTATTCGTAGGTGATGCCACGTGCCCTCTCTCGAATGTAATCAATTTATTTGACCAATGCATAATTTAAATATTCCGTTTTACTCAGAAACTTTTCGCTGACAAGAGTTTACGTTACTTTGCGAGCGAATTTCATTCTTTCTTTCTCTCGTTTGGTTTTTTTTTTGCTGCTGGCATACGAATGTTCGCGAAAAAATGGCAGACGAGTACCAGGATACGCAATTTATTGACCAATTACGCTAATTAGACGATACTACAAATAGGGAAGGGTTAACTCGTGATCGTTCAAAACTTAAATTTTCAAAAATTGAAAAATAAAAATAAGAAAAAGTCGAAAAAAATGCGCACACTACGCTCCATCCGAGCTCCGCCTTATTCTTTGTAAAATTGTAATAATTTACGTACAGTCGAGGAAGGAAATTTCGTTACGTATACGACATTACACCACTATTATTTCTAAAACCGTAGTTTTCGGCATCAGCTTTGTTGTTTTTGGTGGTTTTTTTTTTACGCTGCTCTTCTTTCTCTCGGTGCGGCTGCTGCGCTCTTATGCGAGTAATATTTCGCCTGGTCTTGTCTCGTCTCGTCGTTCTCGCTCCTCGTAATTATCCAGAAATCTGAAAAGTTTAGGCCGTTAAAAATTTCCACGTCGAGATGGCCTCCGTCTTGTGCCGCTTCTTTCGTCGTAAGACTATTACGACCTTTAAAAATTATTTATATATTTTAAGATAGGATGCGGCGCGGCGCTACCCGCAGCCTTAATATTAAAAAGTTATGTATAAAGGGAAAGCGAATTTTCGTGTGGTGCTCTTCTCGTATATTATTTCTATCAGGGTTACGACGACGACTCGAGTACCCACCCAAGTCGAGGATGCGGTCGATGAATTCTATTCTTATTTTAGGTTTGTTTGTTTGTTTTTTTTAGATTTTTAAAAGCTCATGAAGATAGTCTCAATAGGTTATATTACGCTGCGTTTCGCTTTGCGTTTCGTTACTGTTACGCTATGCCTTATCTTTCTACTGCGTCACGTTTTTGATTAAAATTTAATAATTTAGGAAAATTCTACAATTCTGGAAAATTTGACTATTTTGGAAAATTTAATAATTTTGGGTAACTTGACAATTAAGGAAAATTTGATAATTTTGGAGAACTTGACAATCTTCGAAAATTTAGCAATTTTTAAAAATTTGACAATTTTGGAAAATTCAACGTTTTTTGTTTTTTTTATGTTGAAGATCTTTCACGATTTAAAAATTTTTTCAAAATTTTGCCATTCTGTCATTTTTTTGAAAATTGTTGAATTGTCCAAAATTGTAGAATCATAAATTACCATTTTTTTTCTAATTTCAATTTTTAATTTTAGTTCATCATTGCACAAATAAAGTTTCGCTTGTGTTAGGTGTCTCCCGACACCTCACGTCTATCTTAAAAAATTTTTTCACGTATTTTCAATCGAATAAACAAGTGTACCATCAATTCATAAAGTTTTCGATGTCTTTAGGCTCGTAAATGTACTAGAGAGAAAAAATGGGCAATAGTTTTCAATTTGTTAGTCACGAGCTCACGAGACGTTCGGCAAAATTCGAAAATATTACCATTACTTTTTTTTTTCTCTTTTATCTTATTTCGACAATATTCACCTCGATATAATGTCCCGATAGATAGCTCTGTTCTTTTCAGCCGCAATGGTTATTTGACTAAATTTGGATAAATAGCGCTCTTACACGTTCGTCGTCTGTAACTCCCGCACTCACCGAATAGGTACGTTAGGTGCATACAAATACATAATGCACACGGTAAATTTCCATCGCGAGCATCCCTTATTCTAGGCTCCACTGAAGATATTCAAACGCTGATATAGGCTAATGCGTGGCCGCTGCTCGAATCGTAAACAATTATACGAGCTTCTGGAGGGAGCGAGAGAAGCACACGGATCGTAATCGAGTGACCCTATTTGAACACCGTGAAGTAATTTACGCGCGTTTACTGGGTGGAGGGAGGGCACCACTACTGCCGGAGCAAGTTGGAAAATTTATAGAATAGGAAAAAAATCGTATAGCTCGCGACCGACCGAATCATTGGCACGGGAAGGAGAGGGGTCATGTATGTAGATGAAGAGATACTCGCTCTCTTTTGGGTTGTTTCTCTGTCTCCGTTGGTTAGCTGCTAATTTTTGTGCTCGTATACCGCGACTAAGGTGGGGGAAGGGAGGGAATGATCGTTTATAGTCGGGCGTTTATATACGGTGGTATAGGTCGGTCGGTCGGGCTTGGGTTGGGTTAGGTTTTACGACAATTGCGACGCACGACCGACGTGTCGCGGCGAAGAAGAGAGAAGGCGCGTTCAAGACTACGATAACGATTAGCAATAAAAATAAAAAAATCCGGCTACATCTGGGATAATGTTTTTCGACTTGGGTGGCAAAATGGGTGAGGGGCGCGAATTTTAATTTAAAATTTTATGTAAGCCTTAAACGAAACGATGCTATCGTTGTGGCTATTTCAGGCGACAAACGAGACGATGAGCGTGCAGAGGTCGGTAGGGGAGCGGGACGGTGACGGAGATATGCGTCGGTTGGTATATGTGTGCGCTCTCGCGATTTAATTACGAAGCCCAAAAATTGGCCCGAGGGTGGGAAAAATTTGCAATTTGCCTGCGAGATATACGAGGCAGAAAATTTCGCCTCGTTTTATAGCGAGTAAAATTTTACCAACGCGCACAGAGCGCACATAGAGAATAGCGTATTAGCGAGCCGGATAGTATAGTAAATCATCGAATTATGGTAGAAAATTTATTACGAAAACAATCAAGAACGTATTTGCGGCGGCGTCGCCGAGCTCAGTCGAGCTGTGGCACGACGCGACGCGACGTATTTAAACGCTCTCTCGCTCTGCTAATGAAGTTTTAAATCACGATTAAAATCTCCGAGCTGCCGCATGGCTCTGTGGAGTATGTCGGAGGTGAAACGGCACGGCGGCAGCGTCGTGGTTACGTTCGTCGACTGTGGCAGACGCGGCGGCGTGACGCGTGTTTTAATCTATTAACACGTAATCGTATCGAATTTTATGGCAACGTGATCTCTGAGAGCTGGCGCACGTATAGAGCGTACCACCACGTCTCGTGTGTAATTACACGTTTAAATTAACGAGAAACTTCGCCTCCGCGCTCTCGCCACCTATCAGGCCCAACAGCAATGAAGAATTGCACCGCAGAACGTTGCGCTGGCATACGTATTCGTGCATACTGCCTAATACGTAGGTACGTCTACGTACCATCTTCAAACTCCTACTCCGTATGGATGCGTGCTCGAGAAAAACATTCGAGAGATTTTTATTGCCAGGAAAATCGTAAACAATGCGCACTGACTTGGATATCCGCCTAATAAAAACTAACATACCTACCTACCTATACATACACTCGTTCGTTTATACCCTTACCTAAAGCCAGAAAAGAAGATTTTCTTCCCTCTATATGAGTACCTAAATGCCATTGATACACTTTTATCGAAAATCTAAACGGTGCAACACGACAGACGCGACGCCAGCTTTCATGTTCGTTTATACGCCATCAAATCAAAATAGAGAGGAAAGTTACTTGCAAGTTTGTTTACAAAATACGTATTGGCGATACCTGATGGCTGAGAAAACGACGAGGGCGATTTTTTGCTCCCGTTGCTTAGATTATCACGTACATGGCCAAAGTTTAAGTTACCTTATTGAATTTCAACTCGACTTTACGATCGAGTAGGTGGAATTAGGGAATTAGAAACCATTCTTGACTGTATATAGCCGTACCACCGTTATGTACCTATATGTGGGTATGAATGTCCAATGTGCAGATAAGAGCATTTTTACCATGTTGAATAAAACGTATATTCGACGATCTCGATGATATTGTACCAGATGTGAGCGTTTTACATTATGTATCTACAAATACGATGCAATTTCTTTCGGAAATGTTTTCATTGCGAATAAGGGGCAGAGATGAAGCTTGAAATGATTTTTATTCTCGGAATGAAATGTTCTAAGAATCGATTGCATGGTCGAGATGAAAAGATTTTTCGAAATTCGAAAAAAATGAGTCGCCTATTCGTGATCAATCGACTTAAGTATTAAAAATCAAAAAAAAAAAATTATTCATTTATTGAAAACATTGGAATCAAAATATTACAAAATCAATCTATTTTACTGAAGTTGGAGAAAATTGAAAATAATTGATCGATTCAACAGTACACCCCCCCCCAATCACCACCACCACCACCAAACAAAAAAATCAAAAAATCGATCGATTTATCAAAAATGAAAATCAAAAAATCTGTTAAAAATCTAGACAGTGGCGGCAAGTATGGTACAGCTCTGTTGCTCGAGCTGTACATGAAATGACTTGAGCTGTACATGAAATTGCTTGAGCTGTACATGAAAAAATTTTGAGCTATGTACAATGATCATTAAAAATGTTTCATTCTTCCCTCAAGTATAAAAAATATGCCAAAATTGCAGTTATTTCAAGAATTTTGTCAAAATTTCGCCCTTGCTTCGCTCGGGCTGTGTCTATTGCACTTTTCGCTTTTCAAATTTTTTTTAGAAAAAAATCACTTTAAAAAATGGCATTTTGAGGCTGAAGCCCTCCCCCCTCCCAATAATTTTGAACTATTTTCTTTTATGACTTTCGGTTTAAAAAAGATTTTGCATGAAGACATTTCAACTTGCCGCCTCTGACCCACTCTCTCATTTAGAATCAGTGAAAATTTCGCTGAAAAAAGTCAAAATTGCACCACAAATTGGAATTATGATTGACTTATAAGAATTGAAATATTAGTTGATTTGTCAAAAAATCGATCGATTTATCAAAATGAATGCATGTAAAATCGAAATGATCAATTGATTCAAACCGTTTAAAAAAAAATAATATGTTCTTCTTAAAATTCACTGACATCAATTTTTTATAATTTTTTTTTCGCGAATGAGCAATGCCTAAATAAGTAATTATACTTTTAATCTTGATAGAACTTTAATTCGATTTCCAAAACAATTTAGGTACTAAGCATTATTAAAATTCCCTCATCCTACAAAAATTCAGTTTTGGCAACGGGCTCGTTTTAATCAAAATTTAACTTTTAGTAGCCAATTTTTCACATCTTTTTTTCTCCCCACCTTACTCCAGACCTAGCCTCCCAGCTCGAAAACACTATAAAAAATAAAAAATTCTCCACCAATCCGTAGTTAACGCGTTTTATCCTAACAGCATAAAAAAAATTCTCAACTTCGCCGCTTCTCTCCTCAACCGTCATCCAGGTTGATTTACGGCAAACAGCATAGGCAATTTTAATAACACATTCTGTCACGTTGGTGTCGCGTGCATACTCGAAACCGTACGTTCACGTACATACGTAAACGTGTCGTAGTGAGGTGTGGGACGGGGGTGCAGCGCACGTCAGCCCAAGAGAAGCTCGTCGTACTCGTTGCGTTGAAATGTTGAAACGTTAAACGAACCTTTTGTGCATTTCTACCGCGCGATTATCCCAGAGATGAATCAACAACTGCCGTCGCCGCTGCAGCGGTAAAATAAAGTTTTCTGTCACTGTTGCTGCCGTTGGTGTTGTTGTTATGTTGGGTAGGAGAGGGGGGAACTGTTTGGGACAAACCGAGGTGACGACGACCAGATGAAGGAGGGAGAGAGAGGGAGAGAGGGACTTGAGGTGGCGGAAATTTTAAAAACAGAATTACATTTTTTAATTCGTCGTCGTTGTCGAGTTGGTAGAAAACTCGGTGCGGCGAACTTTTTTTAACTGAATTGTGTCTCGAGTCAGGCGTTTTCTTCTTCTTCTTTTTTTCTTCTTTTTTTTTCGTTAAATAAACTGAAGAAGTAAGAAATGGAATAATGTTGGCAAATGAACCACTCGTGTAACTGTTCAAACGTAATAAGGATAAAAAAGAAAATTTTATGACTGTTTTCTTTTTTATATACATTTTTGCTCCTTTGCGTATACTTTTTCGTTCTAATTTATTACCGAACGAGCGAACGAGCGAACGAGCGAGAGAGAGAGAGAGAGAAAGTAAATATTAGAAGCGTCGGTGATGAATCGTGGTGTCGGTAAATTACGTGTAGAGTACAATTAAACGTTGATTAATTTGTTTCGTTATGGAATTTCGAATTATGTACCCGAGGAAGTTTCTTCCTTCATCAACGTTTGTCGAGACTTCCAAGTTACAAAGTTTTATAACGTGAAGTTAATTTATTATATAATTTTTGTTTCTTTTGGTTTCAGTATGTGACTTTTTTTGCGAAGCTACGAGTTTGATCGCGTTCAGAGGGTCAAAATAACCTACAATTGATCGACAGATCCGTGGAGGTCGATCCCCAAGTTGAATACTGGAGAGAAATAACTCAGAACGAAAGTATTTTACGACCTGCTCATTACGAATTTTTGTTGCTAATTTTTTTGTCTGATAATTTTCTAGGAGAAAAAAGGGACGATTCCTATAATTTAAAGTATTTGGTTTAGCGATAAGTGGTGTAAAAAACGAATAAGTATTTTGAGGTAAATATCTACTAAAAAAAAAAATTGTCAATATTTTCATAAGTAAGTGCAATTACAATCTCGATGAGTGACTGAGTTGTGGTTTCAACCACAAATTCGCCTCAGCAAGCCCGAGGTTGAAAGTAATTTTCGTAACTCCTTCAATTTTGAAGTTAGACAAATTTGCAAACTCCTCTTTCTCGCTATATTCGCATCAGTTTACCTGCTTTGATACGCGTAAGACAATTTTATCGCCCACCCACACACTCACGCGCGTCGTATCATTTCACGTTTTCTTCATTCCAAAGGTTATGCAACACATTCGACGCGTATGTAAGAACATTTGCCTGAAATTTGCATTCGCGCCGAGCGAATCTTGTTCAAAAGACGGTATTACTCGGAAAGATGCGTAATTAAGCCTAATTCGCGTGGTAAACGCGAGCGTGAGCCTCGAGGCGGTGCGACGAGCCTTAAAAGTTTAAAAGGGAACAATTTTTCAATTAGACATTTTACCAACGACTCAGACAAGGTTACTAGAATAATAATTTTAATTAAATGCGAGTTATAAGCGTTTTGCGAAGATGAAAACGTAGCATACTACATTACGAGTACAAAGATGTTGAAAACGAGCATTCGTAATGGTATTTATTCTTATTTCGAAATTACGATTACGAATTCGCTTACCGTTTCGACGATGTTTTACTTTCTTCGCGAATTTTTTTTCGGTACGTTGAGTTTTTTGGTTTTTTTTTGTTGGAGCAGATATAGCAGTGGGTGGGTATTAAATTTCATACAATGAGAGTCGAATGTGCGGTCTGAGACTGAGAACACAAAGAATGTAGTTTTGCGAGAAAACGTCGGGCGGCATTACGTAAAGTTTAATGATCCGATTACGAAAAAACTAGTGAGAAAATGTGTTGCCAGACAACCAAAAAAAAAAAAAAAAAAAAAAAAAAAAAAAAAAAAAAAAAAATGAAGAAAATATGAAACAGACCGAGGTGTATGTGGGTTCGTTTTGCAATCTGCGTTGAAACCCCAACCTAAGTAACAAAACACATAAAAATTTTCTTCCATCGTGATGGGAGGGGGAGTATGGTAAAAGAAAAGGCGAAGAGATTTATGCATAAAAAAATACACTTCTCGCAGTAAAATTCGACAAGTCGAAAAGTTACTCGCAGTTGTCTCATAGTATGAGATTAGTGTGCTGAAGAGGGACGGAAGAGGTTAACCAGAATCATCCTGCTCGAGTTCGAAGCTTTAAATAATTCTCAGCGAACTCGATAAGTAATTTGGAAGCGAGATTATTTTAAAAGTTAATTTCAAAGCTCGACTGTGTATACCTCTGTTCCTCTGTACGTCTATAATATAAAATCAACTGTTCATTCGGCAACGTTCAACGTTCGAAGAAAATTGCCAAGTTTCGACGTTAATTAACCATCGAGCGTGAGAAAATTTATACCTAAGAAAAATGGCCGATGTGGCAGATGACGTGTGTGTGTGTTTGCTGAAGGAGGGGCGCAGTCGTTGTTTTGTATCAGGTAAGTATTAAGAATATCAACTTAGGCGTTAATTGGAAAAAGCTTGATTGACGGGCATGATTCGGCGTGAGTTTGATGGCGTTATTCGAGGTACACGTGGGATTGAAGTCGTCGGTATTAGATGAATCGGTGTTTTTGCGGTATCGACGAGGTATCATGACTGGTGTAAGTGTGGGTAATGCTGGTCGGGCTTGTGTGATTGCTACTTTAAGAATAGATTGGTTGGGCAGATGTGAAAGTAGAGGGTAATGATCTTTTAGTTCGATGATCAGAAAGTTTGAGTAGAGTAAGGAAGCAGTTTTGTGGATATTTTGAAGCATTTTTCAATCTTACGTCAAAAATAATGGCGATGGGAGGAAAGTCTTGGGATTAAATTTGAAGAGGGTTAAAAATTTATCATTTTTGGATTTTGAATTTTCACTGTAACTTGTACTGGAAAAAAGTTATGGCTTGAGAATGTTTGATGGAATTTCTGAGGTACCGTCATGAACTTCCTCAGATCCTACCCTCTTTCCTCTCGAAGATAAAAAAAAACTTTTTCAAGTGAGAAGTTGTCAAAATTCAAAGCTCTATAAGTAACTTTTGCTCGAAGCTTTTTTCTGTATATCCGTTTTTTCGAGGGACTCTTCAACAAGTGCTTCTCAGATTTGTCTATATTTTTGAAAGCTTTCTGCTCCTGTACGAACCGAGGCGAGGTGGGAAAAAAATTCAAAAATTCAAAAAGATCGATTTTTTTTCTTTACATCGTTTTCTGACGTTTTTATCGTAAGTATTTCTTATTTTTTGAGAACGCTTGAGAGATTTCCTGAAGTATTGCGGCAGCTTCCTCAGATCCTTACTTTTTCCACTTGAAGATAGAAAAAAACTTTTCAAGTGAAAACTGGTCAAAATTCAATGCTCTACAAGGTGTCTAGTGAGTGGTCTGCCAAACTGAAAATTTGGATATAACCAGGTACCACTAAAAAAAAACTTCAGATGAAGTGGTTGCCTATGTTGAAAATTTAAGGGGCAAATCC
>FIZT01047195.1:0-17661 GCA_900065295.1 Paracoccus marginatus
AGTTGGAAACAACTAACGAAACAATAATATTCTAGCTTTGATAAGGTATTCAAGTAAGTAAAACAGTAAACAGTGCGGTATTAATACCTTGTCACAGAAAAACAGTGTGGTATTGGCATTAAAAAAACTGATCGGTAAAATGTCAATTGTCCCACTGAAAACAGTGTGGTATTGATACATTTTATCGACACGTATTAAGTAAAAATGAGTTAAAATAAAAATAGCGTAATAAATGTAATAGTGTAGGTAGATGAGAAACGAAAGAATTGAAAAAAAAAAATTGCAAAATAGGCTCCGGAGGGATTCGAACCCTCGATCTCCTGTTTACTAGACAGGCGCTTTAACCAACTAAGCCACGGCGCCGACGCTCTTAAGTGGCGAAATATCACCATACTAACGCTGAGGAAGTGAAGCAATATCAAAATACGAAAAAGGTCATTGCTAACGAACCTACGAGCTTTTTTCAGCTTCGACTGATTTTTACAAATTTTCGTTTTGAAATTTATCATAACTATTGTTTTTTTTTTGACATTCAATTGCACGAATTTTGAATGAAGTACTATCAGGAAGCCTTGAATTATTATTTTGATGGCTGGCTGAGTTGACCGTGTTTTCTGAACAAAATTGCTCAACTTGCCCTAATTATTCTATCTTTCCTACATTGTTTTATCCGCCCTTTTTTTGGTAATTTTTTTGCTGTGATTCATTGCCTCATGAATGGAACTATTTTGACGAAGTTTTCCTCACTTGCAAAAAAATATTGCATAGACAACAGCACACCCTCAATTAGAATTGAATTTTTTTGTTTTATCAAATTGAAAAAATATACTCCAACACGGTCCAACTTATCTCCCTAATCCCTATTACGAGTACCTACTGTAGGTAGCTATTCGTATAGTTAGGCCAGAGATTAACTTTCATAGGTAAAGGGTAAACTAGTTTTCATCTATAAAAAAAATTGTATTTATAACACATTATTTTTAGCAACACGTTTCCGCCAGTTTTAAGAAAAATTACATATACCTAATGCGTAGCTCTACACAATCAAGATTTCTTTCGCCAATCTAGTACCTTCGTACCGTGAAAATAGCTCCGATTTTTATATCGGCATTGTGGCAGCTAATAACCAGCTTAATTAGACCTAAAGCACGTGCATCAAAGGAGATTTATTTTTCTTCGGCCCAGTGGCGCCTACAGGATTTGAAAAGCGGTGTAGCATAACTTACAAAGGACCTCCAAATTTTGTCAAAAAGACCCCAAAATTTTATTTAGTATTTTGAATGGATATTTTGCTTTTATTAATTTTTATTTTCACGCATACAAAAGTAAAAATTGGGGCCTCAATTTACCTAGAGGGCCTTATATATAAAAGGGCCTCTGCTACACGCCTGTGGGTGCCCCTGCTTCGCCCGCTGAACACCACACCCAGTTATTATACCTCGAAAAGATGCGTAAAATGCTGAAATATTTCAAAAAAAAATTCAATTTAAATGCTTAGCCCTGAAACTCGAAAATAAGGGCTGAATGAACCGTCGGCGCTGTGGCTTAGTTGGTTAAAGCGCCTGTCTAGTAAACAGGAGATCGAGAGTTCGAATCTCTCCAGTGCCTACTTCTCGGGTGAGAAACTTTTCGTGTACTTTTTGAAAGCTGTGAAAATTGATGAGTTTAAAGTTTTTTAATTTTTTTTGCGATGAAAGAAACTTCACATTAAATCTCGTCCATTCGAACGTTCATTTTGAAGCTTGCCTGAAGAAAGGGTAATGTGAATTGTTTCATCATTCACAATACTTGGCAAGGTGTGCCTGCGCAGGTGAAATTTTTACCTAACGTAGGTATTATAACTTACTCAATTTTAAATTTCTCAAAACAACATCAACACTACTCGAATTCTACTTCGTATAGTAAAAAATCAAGCACCAACGCCTCCTAAACCAATAACTGCGTACTTATTTTTCGAACTTCATATCTCGAACACCAACTGATAAGGGTTTACGAAACTTTTCACTTTCATCAAGCATTCAGGATATCGTTCTCGTAAATGGCTTTATTCCCTTTACCATACAACGATCTCGTGGCGCAACGGTAGCGCGTCTGACTCCAGATCAGAAGGTTGCGTGTTCAAATCACGTCGAGGTCACAAAATTTTTTTGAGTGGAAAAAATTTTCAGTGTTTATTTATCGCGGTTCTATCTTGTATACCATCTTACGAGCGAAATGTTACAAGGACCTCGTGGCGCAACGGTAGCGCGTCTGACTCCAGATCAGAAGGTTGCGTGTTCAAATCACGTCGGGGTCATAATTTTTTTCGTTCGAAATCAAATTTTTTGGCGAAAAAACTCAACTACATGACCGAGGTTGTTCGATAAAAACTTTTACGGGTAGAAATACGAAATGAAGAACGTAAAAATGTTTATACATTCTTCAAAAAGTGAATAGTGATTATTTACCTACAGCGCGTAATAATTTCAATATTCAAGCTCATTGTACCACGTACGAGAACTCTAGAACTGAAGAAGTACTTTTCCATATGATACGTTCTACGATACTCTCATTGAAACATGCAGAAGCATTTTTTTAGAAATTATTTCACAGATG
Organism: Paracoccus marginatus; assembly: GCA_900065295.1. Lineage (NCBI taxonomy): Eukaryota > Metazoa > Arthropoda > Insecta > Hemiptera > Pseudococcidae > Paracoccus > Paracoccus marginatus. The sequence goes on from FIZT01047195.1 coordinate 2,596, forward strand.
CTACAGCAATCTGTTTTGAAATAGTGAATTACAATGAGAACAGCAACAGGTGGAAACCGAGAATACATAGCGTATGTGCTCAAAGCGGACGAACCGTTCCACTGAAATTTGCTTCAAGCGTTTGAAGGAGTTATCTGGTGAAACCAAAAAATCAAGGGAAACGTCGTGGCTTTAAGAGTTTACCAAAATTTGCCTTCTTGATCAACTTCTTTCATTCATTTTCCATTTTCCACTTTTAAAATAGGTAACATCTCACCAAGTTTAGTTTTAGTTTGTTCCCATTCTGATGGAAGTGTGTACGTCTATTCACAGCTCGTAAGAGCTCAAGCACAATAAAATAATTTAATTAAGTGTACGTACCTACTGACGTTACTGCAGCAAAAAATGGCTGAATTTTCTGTTCTATTTTCCATCATTCCGTTCATACGTACTCCTTAAATTAAAAAATCCTACGCTCTGACTCGAACGCAAGAATCAGTAGGTACTTTTAGTACCAACCACACATCCCTGAGAATGTATGTATCGTATTACTGCAATACATACCTACCTACGTACTACGTACATCGAACTGTGTATTTACTCGACTCGACACTCGAAAAATAAGACGGAGGAAAAATGCATAAATAAATAAATAAATAAATAAACGAAACAAGACGAAAATCAAGCTACGCACATTTGTTCAACTTATATCGTCGCCGAGTCTATACAACACATAATAATAAAGTACACAGAAAGACAAAAATAGAAAACGATATATGTATGTATACATTGTACGTAGAAAAACTGCGTTATAAAAAATAACAAAACAGTTATTAATCATAATAATATAATTTTTAATTTTACAATAACATAAAACAAATAATATACCCTAAAAAAAGAGGAAAGAATGGTAAGTCTCACATTGATTTTTCTGTTCTTTCGCGGTTTTTATCGTTCATATTTTTCACTTTTTTTTTCTTTTCTTAACAATTTTATTATAAAAAAGAATTTTAAAACTATCAAATTACCATTTGTACCAAATTTGGACATGAAATTATTAATCATTAATTAATGAGATACTGTTGAGACAGGCCTCCGGGAGACCACACAGGGCGAGCGAGCGCGCGCGTTATTGTACAAAAAAAAATTATCTTAATAAATTAAGTGGGAGGAGAATGGGGCACAAGGATGAAGAAAGGGAGTAGGAGGAGGAGAAGGGGAGCAGCAGGCCAAAGGTCATACGTAAGAGTATCCGGTCGGAGGTACGGTGGGTCGGTTTTCTAATTTACTGTATTCCAAATGGAATTCTTTCGCCACTTTTCTCCAACTGGTCGTATCGAAGAAATAATAAGTACCCCTTTCGTACGTCGACGTTTTCTCTACAACCCCTAGTCCGGGAGCCGGTGTTATCCAAACTTTCTCCTCCGTATGATATCGCCATTCTCTATTATACCTGCGAACGTTTCAAAAAAAAAAGAAAACAAAAAAAAACGCAAAGGACAAACAAGTCCGATGCGTCCAAAGCGTTAATTCCAGCCTCCGATTTATACGTATACTCGAGTATCTGCGAGTTGTCTCGGCTTCGGGTCTCTTACTTACAATTCAGAAGCGGCAACGAGCTGTATTACGTCTCCTGTATAGTTATAAAACAAATAAAACAGTAGATCTTCTTTGTACCTCGTTAGTTTAACTTGTGCTAACTTATCCCTGTCGCAAAAACAAAACAAAACGCAAGTTTAGAATATATTACAATAATTTTCACTGATAAACTGGACATTTTTCAACAAAATATGCCTATCAATGGTAAAAGAAAGTTTGTACGATTAAAGTTTGGATCGAAATAAAATTTTGAATGACAAAAGAGTTCTACAGAATTTGCCACAAGAGCGGAGGAGAAGAACTTCACAGACACCAGCACTGCTGGTACGACAAGGCGCAATAATGCCTAGATTTCTTTGGGTCTATTTTACAAATTTCGACATCACTGAACACGAATACACGATAACTTCGAGCATCCGACGACTAGAAAACGTCCCAAATTTCGGAAATACACAAAAATTCATCGATTTGAAGAATCAGCAGTTATTTGGCTCCATGTCTGAGCAAAGGAGAGCACTCTCACATGCATGATGCTATCAGTCGAGGTCTACAGTTAACCATACGTCGACTTTTCAACGGTTGAAAACCTGCCAGGTTTCATACAGGAACCAAAATATCCGGATTGAAGGTATTTCAAATCATCGGATGTACAAACTAGCTACATAAACGTGTTTCAACGAAGTCAAAATAAGAAGAATCGACTTTTAAAAATTTTCCAGTTCACCAGTGCGCTATAGGGTGAGGAACAGAGCGAAATGATAAATTTACAAGGCAGCATTTCGTATACAATACAAACCTAATGCCATGGTTAACAAGATACTCGGGTGGAACGTTATAATCGAGATCTTGCGATCTGCACGGCGCATCTGACCATGGACCGCCGAACGTAGGATACAAATTATCTGGAGAATTCAAATTAAGTCCCAATGTAGTTAAATCTTGACCGAGCGCCAGCGATACAAGATTCGGATCCGTTTCGGCCGCTCTTATGAACGTTAGTAGTCCAACCATACCGAATTGATCTTTAACCATTGTTGGCGGAATATTTGTGACTTTACCTGCGAAAAAAAATAAATAAAAATCGTCAGCGAATTATGAATTTTAAATCAGCCTAAGATCTTTATCGATCGAATTTCGTAGAGTGGTTGAACTACGTGACTTTTGACAAGCAACTCGGCAAGATACATATTATAATTTTTCTGTATTTATTCAGGAGATAAGAGAAAACATATCTTTGAAAAATTCACTTCAATGTAAACCACAGTTACGTCTTCAATTAATCGATAACCTTTCAGCTTTCCCCATTTGTAATATTACAGAAAACGAAATTACTTTGAAACGATGCTGAACGCACAAAAAAAAGGGTCAAGGATTAACCAAAAATTACGCCAGAAATTTTAAAATTCAGAATAGAAACTATTCCTCCCTCAAAAATAAAATAAATAATTTATTTTTTCTCAATTCAATATAATCTACCAACTTTTATGTTAGGTACTTTATCCAAATTCCGGATAATGAGAAAAGAAACGTATAATTCGTCCCCCTTCTTTTTCTTGAACTAACACGCTCATTGCTCATTCAACTATCGTGAAATTATTTGAGTTGAAAAATTGATCTGTTTCTAACACATTAATCGAATTCATCGTTTAAGTGGGTTTTCGAATGACGCACGGCTCTGTTTTTATCCATAACAATTGTGTAAAAACAATTCATAAAACACCGTGAAATTCGGCTCGAATGAATTTCCAAGTGACACCTGAATTACATCCATGTTAACGCTTCGTCAGCAAAAAGAGAAAATTTCGAACCACCGGTCGCATCATCCCTACGAAATAGTTACAAGGGAGAGAAATTAACCCGCCGCAAAGCCACCACTGAACGAAACACGAACGTATTTGAATTTATAAATCATCTACGAAACACATTCATGCGGTATAAACACGGACACACACATACGATGTTCAAGAGGGGAGGGGAAAGCCATAAAACTATCGATGAATTAAAACTGAATAAAGTTGAGACTTGAAAAAAACATACGTGAAACCGCTTCCCTAAATATGTTTCCCTTGACCTTGACTCTTGGACGCTTTTTTATTCACGGGCGATGGTTTTTAGTCGCTTCAAGGTCAACGTTGAGCTTATCGTGTGGTGTTTCCAGCAATGTGCCAGTCTGAGATACCCTCGTTTTAATACAATGGTAGTCTGGTATTTTTACGAGGTTAATTACAAAAGCATGTTTTTATTCGACGACAAAAATAGTGTGATTTGAAAAAAGCACGACATAACGTACACATTGCATATAAAAATGGCGCAGTTAGGAAACGAGCGCATTTCATAATCGTTTCGCGTCGAATGACTATTTTTGTAAGATATAAAATGTCGACACGAGGCAACCGAACGAATTTCACAAATCAAAAGAAACCATCAAAATCGTGGCTAGAAACGAATCGGAATTAATGAAATTTTAGGTTTTCTTCAGCAATCCATTTCTTCGAGGGGTTCGAAAATTTTCACAAAAACATTTTCAAATTCCAAGTAAACCTCGCGAGGAAGGGTATAGTGGGTTTTGGCAAATTCGTACAATAAATAAGATCGTTTCGTCTCAAATTTCTCGCTAGTTTCGTAAACAATAGACTTACGAGGGCTAAAAAAACGCAACGATCTCTACGAGAAAAAATACGAGCGAAGTGAATACAAAACCAAAAGAAATCTATACCTTCGGGAAAGGTTTGAATGCCTTTTTTACTTTGATGCAAACCGTGTTGCTGTAGTAGCTGCTGTTGATGTTTTTCAGCACCGGGAGCAGCGGAAACGCTACCTATCCTATTGTTGGAAGATAAAACTTGTTCTGACTGGGAATTGCTATCGTGGTTCGTAAGTTTATTATCACTACTAAGTGATGAGGAACTTCCAGAAACCGACGCCGATGGGGTGGTGGACGAATTTTCTGATACTATCGTCGGCTGAGTGCCCGGTAATGCTGGAAAGTCTTCGTTACTCATGGTAAACTCGCTTGATTCGGACGTCGGAGCCTTCACCATACCGACTACAGGGCAGAATTAGGAGCACCGTTATAAATTGCATCGAATAGCTGAAGGCGAACAGTTCGAAATGTATTCTCACCGTAAGGCTGTTTTCCTGGCATTGTTGCGTTCGCTTGCGGCAGTGAGTCGTTCTGCCCTCGACTGGTAAGCGATGGGAATTCAGATAAATCAAGTAAAGGAGGTGAGTTATTACTACTATTGACCAAGCCATTACTATTAGCAGCGTTGAACACGGATTGCAAACTATTAACAGAATTTTGAGAACCATATGATGATCTGTTCGGACCCATACCTCCCATGCCGCCAACCGAGTTGGCATTCCTGTAATGAAAACAAACACGACGACGTGTTACGGTTACCTATACGTAATCAACGTTGTTATCAATAATATTTATTAAATGCGCAGTAGCGATCTCCGAATGGCACTTGACCGCTCAAGTACTACTAACCAATCTTGGATAACTGATCCGACTGACTGCACTGATCTTCTTTCCGAAAACGATCGTTGCTGGTTGAATAAATTTCTGCTACCCATCGGCTGTACATTGTTTCTACTGGGTGATAACTGCTGTGGAGTGAAGGTATTCGTTGGAAACATATTTGATGTAGGAGTAACATGACCAGATAAAGAAGAGGAAGTAAATGCGTTTCTGGACAAGGTTTGACTTGTAATACTGCGGGGCGGTTGTTGAAAATTTAAATTTGCCATATCCTTAATACCTACAAACGAGAACAACAAAAACACATCGTATTAATGTCACCCATAAGCGAAGCGCGTTACTTCACTACGATACCTAAACATAAAAACACCGAAATGCTGATCCGTTACCTCTATTTCTATGAAAATTATTTTTTCATAAAATTAAATTTTCAAGTAGGCCTGATAATATTTAAAGGAAAACTAAACGCATTGATAAGGTAATATACATACCATAATTATAATTAGCATGTACCATGATAATCGTAAACGTTTTATACAATACAAAACCTCCGATCGAATACGTTCAAACAATAACCCATCCAGCCAACGTACCAAACTGTTTCTTAAAAGCTCGATAACCACCAACAATCGTTCAATTATCGAAATTATACTAAATAATCCAACATTATGAACGCGAAAATGTTGACCTCTTAAACATCTACAACACTACACGATTAAAAGCCGTACGATTTTATCGCCGGATATACACCTTATGAATGATAACCAAACCGCGCAATTTCAAAAAATATCACTTCAAGATGCACCAAACTACGAGAATTTTAAAAAACTTTTAATTACTTCCTTTAAAATTTTCATAACCTATAAGAACAATAACAGACCAGCCATATTATTTACAGCGAAAATCTAACATAATTATTGACCGAGTGAAACGTATAAACATCAGAATAATACCTTGATTGGTAAAGTATGCATATTTTACAACTATCTACGTTTGAAAAACAAATATTGCACTTTACCATTAGTAAACTGACAAAGTTTTCTTTTTCGAAATTAAAATTATTTAACGCAAAAACAACTTTAGACATCTTTTTCCAAATTCTACTCTACAAACAGCATATTCCAGCTACAAAATTTTATTATCAGCATCGATTTTATGTCACCAATCGGTGACGTCACCGCTTATAGATCCTAAAACGAATCAACAATATTCCATGAATTTATCATACTTTTTTTATAACTTTGCGTCTTTTTTTAATCGAAATTATATTTAATTTCATTTAATATGCTGTATTCAATTGATAAAACATGAAAATGTTCTTTCAAAGTGAGTTTACCTTGAAAAAATCTTCAAATAATTTGACTCTGGTTCAGTCATAAGAAGTCAAGAACACGCTGTTCTGTTCACGACTTCGGGTACAAAAGCCAAAAACTGCTAATTGCAGCACATTTTTTTTTCAAAAAAGCTTGTTGAATTGAAACAACTTGAAAGTTCGGCAAGTTTTTGACTTCAAATTCGAACATGATAAAAAATTATTATTCCATCTCCCATGAATTAAAATTTAAAAAACTGAGGATAATCGATAGTAATGAATAAACATTCTCAAGTCGAAATTATTCAAGCTTCCATTTTAATTTAGATATTTTTCAGAAAACTGTAGGTATTGTATCCTATCTCCGATTTCCCCTATTCTGTACCTAAGTACCATGAAAGATATCACAAAGAAAACAAATACCACAAATTTTTGTAGAAAGGAATGAAAATTTGTATTTTAATTTCCATCAAATTGCCAGTGCTTCCATTATTGATATTAAATTATCCAAAACCAACCAACAAAAACAATGAGCGAAACTGCCAACTTCACCGGTATAAAAAAAAGTGATGACGGCCTTCAACATTTATTTCGTAAACACATCGGCGCACTTTCAATAACACGGTACTTCAAAAACAACTGAGTTTATTAAATAATTTGATCAAATACACAAACATTGAACCAAAATTAAAAAATTTTCGGTAACGTGATAATATCATTGGAAAAAGTACATATTATACTATGAAATGCAATCAGTGACAAGTTATTTATTATAACCGAGAAGTTTTTCGGCGACTCCGAGAAAATAGACCATTTGTGCGATACCAAACAGCGGCGCGATAACTATCATACGACATGCTCCGCCTTTAAAGAACGCGGTAACTCCTTCATTTTTCAAAATTTTACTGTAAATTAAAAATTCAAAAGGTAAGTGCTAAGTAGTCAGCTGTTGAGTAAAGTTGAAAAAAAACTCACGTAAATGCATCAGCAACACCATTATAACTGGCTTCTCCTTCTGCTTTCTTGATAGCTTGCAGACGAGTTTTAACTACATCAATTGGATTAACAAGAAGCGCAGCAAGAGATCCCGAAGTGCAGCCGGATAAAAAAGAACACCAAAGCACAGCTTCTCCTAAAAAAAAAATGTAACTTGTCAACAATTACAATAAAAATTGGAGAATTTTTCCAATCCGCGTTGTCACCTGAGCCATCGCTTTTTCTTGGACCCAAAGAATTCAGCCTCGCAAAAAGTGGGAAATATATGATTGAAAACGATACATCTCTGAACATGGTAGCGGCTGCGCCTTTATATAAACCTAATATTCCTTTGGTACGAATCAAATCTAATGTTAGTGATGTGGCTGATATTTTAGGTACAGTTTTTCCCTCTGTAAACGCAAAATATGTAAAGGTGATTTGAATATTTTCAAATTCCAGCTATGAAAGCATTTCATTAAGAGCATAAGCTGTACATACACAATGCAACTGAAAGTAGAAGAATGCAAATGAATAAACGAAATAAAAAGCGAATGAATAAGAGAAGCGAATGCTCGAGTTAATTTGGGGTTCATCCTCCCACCTTGTTTGGCTTGAGCCGAAACACGACCAGCGTTTTGCATTTGTATTTTCAGTAATTCCATCGGCGTTGTGATGACGATTTGACAGAAACCTGCAGAGGCTCCGGCGATCATTTCTCTTATTAGCGGTAGAGGTTTACTGCAATATAAAACAGAGAATAGTTATGCTTGATTGATATCCGTAGTGGCATAGGATTACTTCATTTTTTGAAGCTTACCCTGGCTCAGTGGTCAAATGGTACCTAAAAAAATCGTTTGCGGCTAATTTTATAGCCTTTTCGGGAGTAATTAAGAGTATATTGACGGCAGAGCCTGAAACAAGGAATGTGTAAGTAAGGTAAAGATTTTCAATACGGATTTCATTCAAAATGAATTTCTCGCTAACCTCTGTACATTCCGAAGTAACCCTCAGCTCTATAAGTTTTTCGGAAACAGTCCAACCTAAAATTAAAATAATCATCGTTCAAATTATCGTTGACGTAGGTACACACTACGCAGTTACTTGCAGTAAAAAATTAAAAATCGTTATGCCGACAGTAAAATTCACTATCGTGAATATTTTAATGATACCGAAGTACTCAAATCGATAACATGGACACCTTAAGTGTTATCTATCAAACCTCTTTTGCCATGTCAAATGTTAATCAGCTAGTTTCAAGTGTAGAAAGTGATAACAAATACTTTAGTGATTTTGAATTTTTTCATCTCAAATAATTATATGAATATCTACTACCAAATACACATAACCCGAACGAAATGATTACTCACATTGAATTGTACATGCGTTCTCCATTTGGTCCTATTTGTTGACTTTGCAATCGTGTTTTGACTAAATCGAGAGGAAAGACAACTGATACTCCAATAATACCTGCGATCCCTCCATTAACGACTTTGGGCACAAGTCTGAAAATAAAATTTCATTAATGAAAGAGACGATGACTGATGGGTGATCTAATTACGTTCAGAGTTTCTGAATTACTTACGAAAATTGCTTAGGCGCGGGGGACGAAGAAATTATACTCTTCGTTGGAGCGCTGCAAGTATTCGAAAAATGAAAAAAACACGTAACACATCAGAGAATCATTAACAGAATATTCATGAAATATTTATTATACTTACACTTGCGTAGTAGCCATTTCAAGCGTATGAAAAAATGATCGTATGTTTTGTACTTCAAAATTCGAAATTCATAATGTTTGTTTGGAGGAGAAAGGAAATTTTAATGGAAGACCCTCCGTGTCGGCGTTGAATTAAATTATTATGAAATAAACACTAATAAAACCGTCAAGCATACATGCCACAATCCGTGGTTTCCCACTCACACCCAAACATCACTTACTGTACGTAAACTTTCAAAGTTTACCACTAAAGTTATCTCGAAAATTTTGAAAAAAAACCTTGGAAATTTTTTTTGAATTTGAAAGTTTTATTTTTTTATTCCTTTGCGAACAGCTGAATGTTTATTAGCTTCATGAGTCTGAGAAAATTTTGAAAAAACGAAACTAAACTAAAACCGTAACTAAAGTTACTAGGTATTTTTGTTTCCAATCAAAAAAACTAAAGTTAGCTATTTTTTTCATTTTTTAAATTTGATGTCAACCTGACTGCTATCAAGAAGTTATTTTGAAAATTGAAGGTTTTAGATTGGGCTGGGTCTTTCGTGAGAAAATTAAGTGAAATATTTTGTTCTTCGTCAAATTTGTGATTCAAATCATCAAAAATGGCTCTGAGCGACGCTGATGTGCAGAAACAGGTTTGAAATACTTAATTCATAAAACATATAACTTGCCATCATTACACTGGAATGTGTGTTCATTCCATCATACCCCTTGTTTTTTTACCCTATCAAATATCGATTCAGGGTACTTAATTATCTTGAATGAATTCTTTTCAAAGTTACATATGAAAAATATCTCATTAGAAACACATTTTTAGGGGGAGTGAATACTGATAAATTGCTTAGAATACAAGAGAAAATCTGGAGTTGGGTGTGTCAAAGTAGTCTGTCTCCTTCAAATGGAATATATCTTCACTATTCATTCACCACAATATACATCCTATATAATACCCATGGTGTACCTTAGGAAGTTTTTGTTTGAATCTATCGTGCATGAATTTCTTTATAATGCAGATCAAGCATATGATGGCTTTCATCGAGCAAGAGGCCAATGAGAAAGCTGAAGAAATCGATGCTAAAGCGGAAGAAGAATTCAATTTGGAGAAAGGTCGGCTGGTACAGAATCAACGGTTGAAAATCATGGAATATTATGAACGCAAAGAAAAACAAGTTGAATTACAGAAGAAGATGTAAGTCAACGTGAAGACTAAGCCCTACTTTTGTAAACAACATTTTCAGTATTTTATCATTCTTGAATGTTACAGACAATCTTCGAATATGTTGAATCAAGCTCGTCTGAAGGCTTTGAAAGTTCGTGAAGACTACGTTCGCGATGTGTTAGACGAAGCTCGGCGTCGTTTAGGACAAATTACTAAAGACGAAGATAGTTACAAAGAAGTACTGCAAAAATTGATCGTCCAAGGACTCTTACAAGTATGTCAAGATCATTTTCAAACTCAATTCTTGCCTCATCCGACAGATAAATTCATTATTAATGTTTTCGTTTCATTAGTTATTGGAAAACAACGTTCTACTTCGTATACGTGAAAGGGATCAAAGTTTGGTCCAGGGTATATTAAGCTCCGTTATTGAACAATACAAGAAAATCTCCGGAAAAGATGTTAATATAAAAATCGATTCGGAATCGTTTTTACCAGCTGAAACTTGTGGCGGTATCGATTTATTGGCGCAAAAAGGAAAGATTAAAATCAACAATACTCTGGAATCTAGACTTGAATTGATCGCATCGCAACTTGTTCCTGAGATAAGAATTGCATTGTTTGGTCGTAACCCGAACCGTAAATTTAACGATTAATTGTAAAATATTCATCATTTTAGAATCACATTCCGCCTTTGTTATATCTTTTCTTGATTTCTTTATTCATTGAAAATTTCTTAAATTCGTTCGGCTTCTATGAACCGCAATTTCATTATGTTCATGTTTTCCCTTCATCAACGTTATATAATTTTTAAGTTACCAAGAAATTCTGTAAACGACATTCAAAAGATACGGGAGGCATACGTAATCTAGTTTTTAATCATAATGTTAATAAAAATGTAATGTAATCGTTTAATCGAAAATTATATTACGCTTTTATGTTATGAAGAATTGAAGACTTATTTCTTCGAAATAAAAATATGCAGGATGGGTGGGAAGTTGGGAACCGAAGGAAGATCATGCCTAATGTCGGTACTGATTTTGAACTTTTTTGGGAGATTTGTTTTCATTACATGGCGGAGTCAAAATCTTCATTTTCCCCCTGGTAATTCTTGAACGAGTGACAAAATCTTGATTAGTTGATCTCTCCATTATGAGAATTGAGAAATAAATCATGTCTCGGAAAAACTTCAACTTGAACCGACCAACCACGTCATCTTTTTCTAAAACTCAATTTTTCAAACTTTGAAGCGACCAAAAATTCGAATTACAGCTGATTAAAATTCATAACTACCTATTGCAAAAAAGTGGTACCACCTCTCGATATCCACGAATGAAAGTAAAAAAAACATTCGGGTGTTGATAAATCAGTTTTATTTTAAAATACTATACCGGAACAAAAACACGTCCTTACACTCGTAATTCTCATCACATTTTACAGGATGTTACAAAAAAAGACATCAACAAAGAAATCCTAAAATTCCTATAGCACAATTACAAATTCGATCAATCACAGATCGCACGAACCTGCGTAATAAACTAAAAAAAAAGTGTTAATTTGAATATTCCATAGAAATAAAATGTTATGGTATCAACCAACATACCTACGTAAAAACACTCCCATTATTATTCTAAAAAACTAAATGAATACCTAACTTAAAAAATACGAAATACAAAAATTATAAAGGTCATCACATTTTTGCCACAATTTTAGTGTAATTCCTTGCGATTTCAATGAAAGAAAAATAGATACATGAAAGGATCAATTTAGATAATTGCTTCAAAGTTGTACAACACGAAATTGATTAATTTTATTCCTCACTAGGTTCATTGATCAAATGATCGTGCAATACGGGTCCTCCTGCAGATTCCAGTTGATCTCTTCTATTTGAACCTATTCAAAATACATCAGTAAGGTTAGTATTTTTCAAAGTAATACAAATGTTATCACCTCCTGCGGTTCTGACTATATGATCGGTATAATATTACATACCCATTTCTCCAAGATGTAGAATCAGTCTTGCAACATAGTATAAGTATTCATCCTACGATTACAAAAAAAAAAAAATACAGTTATTCAGGCCTATAACGTTACAATATTTGTTAGAAGTAAGCACAACAAAACTTTCAATCTAAAGCACACTGTAGCGTTTCTAGGGATCACTAAATGGGCATCTCCTGTACACGAAGGTGTTATTTTATAATGATGATTCGTAGGTGGACTCGTAGGTGTGAAAACTTACTTTGGTGTTCGCTCTTTGGTACAGATGGTTTTCCATTTCCATACTTGTTTTGCTTGTTGAGATGCCCGATTTCAGAATTTCTTCTTCACTGATATGCATAAAGATTACTTGTTAACCGTTAATCGATAAATGCAATGGCTATAATTACGATTATACACTTACATTTTTCGAACGATGTGGATTCTAAAAATGGTGGTTCTCCAGCTGTTTTCTTCAGTAAGATTCATATTTTTTATAATTGATGTAGTTATTCTTCAATCGAAACTTGAAATTATTGCAAACTTTTTACAACTGGACTGCAATACAACTTTTCAAGAAATAAAAAATTATCAAACGAAAGTTCAACCAAAACAATCAGTCTTTGGTCTCAGTGTTACCAGATTTCACTACTCTTTTTCTCTTTGATATCGGTGCCAAAACTTCGAAAGCTCAATGTTTAGCTCAATGTACCGGTATTTACTCAATGCAACTGAGATCGTAACATATTTTAATTGCAACAATAGCAACTGTAGAGTACAGCTCTTGCGATTCTGTTGGCAAAGGTCATCATTCCGAGTCAACGCCTCAGCGGAGACACGATCTGCAAGCTGGAAGCTGCAAAGTGCAACCCCCTTACCTCATTGATGGGCTGTTCCTCTCAAAAAGGTTTCTTTCTTTTCGGTAGTAACTCGAGTCAAAAAAGTACGATGTACGAACAAGAAATTCAATGAAAAGTTCTGAATGCCGTAATCTATGTAGTATATTTATGAATATGATGAATGCCATATTAAGGAAAAAATGTTTTAAATGTAAACAGAAGTACTTAGTACAGGCCTACTTAGTTAATAAAAGAAAAAAGAAAATATCGTTCAATAAAAGTCGCTTGATCAGTCTTATGCAAAAATAATGTTTTATAATATGGATGAATTTTTGCAGCGGAGTTTTTCATGCCCGAATTTCTAGAGTTTTGTAATGATTTTTTACGTCTGCAATATAGTATTAAATTTTTTTCTGATATATCGTATAGCCATTCACGTTCTGTTTTTGAAAATACTCGTAAAAAGAAAATTATAAACGTTCATGGTTATCTCGTGAATTTTATGCTTTGAACGGTCTACTAAACCAAGAGCCCCCTAGCTTTAAATAAGTGTAAACGGGTTCACTTCGGGTACCTTAGTCCTTTCTTGGAATGTATCGTTGTACTGGATCATTTCGAGTAAAAGGTTTGGTAACGTCGCCTTCGAGTCCATTTGCATTATTTTCCAGGCCATTTTTGGCATTAAGTTGAGGTACATTTTTTTCTTAAATGTTCCCGGATTGTTTTTTACTTGATATTTTAATTCTTCGAAATGCTTAATGACGGTATCTTTTTTCAGCATTTCTTTTTTCAGCTCTTCGTCATCGATGGACTTGTGTTCTTTTTCCGATTCTTTTGATGTTGTTGGGGTGGTTTCATTTTGAGTTTCCTGTTTTAAATTTATTTCTCCCTCAGGATTGACGTCTTCTTCAAGATCAGGTATTTCTGGAATATGGACATCGCCATCATAGGGTAATAATTTGATGTCTTCTTTTGGTATCTGAAAGAAAATTATTTATGAAGGAAATTAAGTAAGTCTTTCAAATGTTTTTCGCGGTATTCAAAGTGTAAGTTGAATACTTATAATGCGTCATAAATGATCGCTACTCACGTTAATGCTTTTCATTCCATAATCTACTTTTAATTCAGGAACGAGATTTTCAGCATGTTTTTTGACAGGAAAATATTTTCTCAAAGTATTGTCAGTATGCGTAACAACCACAGAAATGTCAAATTTGAAGTCATAAAATTCGATTCTACAACAAGGAAATCGATTATCAAAACAGTACCCAATTAGGTATAGTTATGCACACACATACACCTACTCGCCCTCTTTTAGTTTATTCTTTATATGGATGATTTAACTCACCTGACGGTACCTTTGGCTCTCAAAGCCTTCTCGTTACTCAAATTTGATGGCTGTATTTGAAATTCCGTATCGATTATGATTGGTCCTTCAGCGCCTCCTCCTCTTCCAAATAAGGCAGAGCGAAATCCACCATTCGTTGCCTCGGGAACAAAATTTGCTGACACTTCGATCGTCCATTCGACATCCGTTCTCTCAAGAAAATATTTATTCTGGATTGAGTTACCGTTTCCATCCTATAAACGAGAAATACTCCATAAAACGCCAAATATACAGGCACATGTAGGTATAACGTATTGTTGGTTAACAAATTGTCAAATCTATTTTCAGTATTTGAATTTCTTAGTTTAAACACCTACCTTCAAAGAGTGAATCCTCTGTTTAAATTTGTCTAATCCTTCTTCTTTAAATTTTTTCAACTTTTCAAATAATGCATTTGCTGTGTAACTCAGTTTTGATGTTTCTTCATTCTCTTTTTTTACTTGTTCTACTGGTTTGCCACTGGATATCGCATTGTACATTGTTTCACTCAGGTTATATTTACCTGTTATATTTCTACCATTCATAGCGAACTTGGCGTTTTTTTTATCGTAAGTGTCTAAATTTTTCAACTTCATGTTCGTAAAAATTATGAACATTCTAAAAAAAAAAAAAAAAAAAAAAAAAAAAAAATT
>FIZT01047195.1:17673-41958 GCA_900065295.1 Paracoccus marginatus
AAACATTAAAAAAAAAAAAAAAAAAAAAAAACAATAAATTGCGTGTAGGTATTATAGGTACCTACCTATACGTATAGATACGATGTTCATTTGTGAGATTGTACTCAAGGTGTAATTAATAGGCGAGTATTTTTACTTTTCTTTCTCAAATTCATATGATATTGGATCCAGCTTAGTAATCGTAAAGTCTGGTAACGAGTCTTTCCTACGTTTTTCGATTTCATCATTCACTCGAGATTGCATAATAGAAGGTGCTCGCTTGTTCGTTAGCCACTGGATCGAAAAATCTACCGCTGACAAGCCTCCACTCTTTTCAATTTCTTCGAATAACAAGAAAATCATTCAACTTGAGTGACTTTCGGAGAATCATTGGCGTATAATATGTATTAATAAGCATACGTGCCAAGGAATTAAGAAAGGTGCACATTGGCCAAAAATTCATTTTTGATGCAGTCGTGTATGAGAAAAAGGCATAAAAAATTCCGAAAAACGCGCTTTTATCGAGTCAGGTTTTTATTAGGTCAATGTGCGCCTTTCTCGATTCTTGACACGTATAGCACTACAGAAGATGTTGATTGACACCTACCTGACATCTCCAAGCCATACTCTTTACTTTTCCAGACTGAAAAAAATGAAATAAAGGTACAGACCTGAATCTAGCTCTGATTTCATACTTATAGGATAGGTACACCTATTACTAAAATGGTTATACATTACAAGAAACTTACACTTGATTCGTTTTGGCAATTCGTCTCCGAAAAGTTCATCTGAAAAACAAATGCAGAATGTGAACGTAGTGCAAATCCAAGCATTAATAATCTCAACATTCATTTCGGTTAGTGTACTGCAAAAAATGACAATGATTACGATACTTACAATTAGTTTTAGATTCTTCTGTAGCAGTATTGCTAATTGAAGATATTTCTGAAAAGAATCAATCGAAAGGTACATCAATTTAAAGACGAATAAAAGGAATTACGAGTTGAATTTCTACTCGTAGAATTCTTTGACGATATTCTCTCAGCCATAACCGATACGTACTTAGCAAGATTATTACGGAAAAAATTATAAAAATTGAAATCTTCATTTTTCAGACTGTTCACAATTCGATGCTCAACTTCGAAATGTTCTGATCATCGTTGCGAGTATTTTATTTTATTCGAAGACGCTGAATTCCACCATTCATCCATCCATCATTTTGAAAAACACACTCGTCGATTCGTTACATTTTACGCGCGCATGGCATAATTTATCGCCAACACGATTTGATAATCAAACAAAAATCGGCAAAGACGCGCAACCCGCAAATGAACAGTTCGTCGGGTACAGCAGATGAAAACCTTCAGTACTTTTCGAAGGATACTAGATACTGATGACGCATCAGTTGTTCGTAAGAAAATGGGCAAAAGATTGCGAATCAGGTGACTCTGACTTGAATTCATTCTAAGAAATACGTTCTCGGTTCAGCATACACATGACACATGATTAATTGCAACACAACGTCATAATTAAACAAAAATTGGCAAAGCAGATGCGCAACTCGCAAACGAACAGTTCGTCGCTGTGATTTTCATGAATTATGAATCACGTTGTGGTAAACGGCACAACTGGGCACAACAGATGGAAACCTCAAGTACCTATACCTACCTACTTTTCGAAGGATAGGTACATCATACTGGTGACGAAATAATTGTTCGTAAAATACAGCCAAAAAACAATTACGCACACTTTTTCACAATGGCCCGAACAAACATAGTCTAATTGCGCATTTAGTATCTTTCATTTCCAAAAGTGACATGGGAATTTCGCGCACAATTCCAAAATCATTGCAGGGTTTCCCAAACTATAAGGTGAAGGTGAGCACAGTGTCTTCAGAAACAAGGAATTTTCAAAACAAAAATTGGACAAAAAAATGGAAAAATTTTGTTACATTCAATTTTTTTGAAAACTCCTTTCTCCAAGATGAGAGAAAATTCTGAAGATGTCTTTAAAAAAGGTCCCGTCAGAGATGATGTCGTTCTTAAGCAGTAGTTGATAAATACTGTAATATAAGTAGTTACTTTTGAAATTAAATTCTGTGTACTTCGATGGAATAATGAGAATAGTTGGGATCGAAATTTGATTCGCAGTAGGCGTCGAGGTCTTGAAATAATAGACGCATCGGAGAACAGTCATACTCGAAAATCGAACAAACACAACGTAAACAATTCTCTGAGAACTTGTTATCCTCCGTCAGTATACCCGTGCGTGGCATAAACACGCAATCGGATAACATTTTTATAGGCCACAAAACATGCCGTACAATTTAAAGCAAAGGAGTAACTTCAAGTTTAAGTAATTCTTCAACATGATATCGGTTTCCTTACCAAATTGGCACAGTGCAATAATAGTTCCATTGTGAATTTTTATCCCTTGATCGTAATCACCAAAAATCAACACCAGACTATAGGAATAACGCCTCACTGTATAGCATTTCCTTTTTATCCGTTACTTCCAGTCATCGTATTGTTTAGCTGTTGGTAAACAAATAAAAAAATTATTACTTAATTGAAACACGTTTGAACAAGTTCGAAGTAGGTTATACGTCAATATACGTAGACGATCACAGACGCACATATTTTTTTAGGCAATTAAGAAATCAAAAAATACATAACATCCTGCGTACCTACAATGCATTATTGAAAGCAAAACAATATAGAGATAGGTACTACCTTAGCTAAAAGTCAATATTATTTAACGGCGGTACCGTCCATTCTGCCGTTGACGAAAATCGAAATATCTCTATCTCCAGTGGTTGACAGGTTCAAAATTGCTTGTAGCCCAGAAATTCAACGTACCTACAGCGTAGAGCGAACATAAGTACATACTTATAGCAAATTGAAAGTAAAACCGATTAACCTATAGCAGCCATATTAATGAAGGTTTTTTGAAATACGGCTTAGTTCAATCTTTCATGGTTATGGTCAGTTTATTTTGACTAATTTTGACAATATATTAAATTTTTTCAAAAGAAATGGATACTTACGGGTGATGGGCTGCATTGATGTTACCGAACCAATATGGCTACCATGATTTGTACATTTTCTTCATTGTACCTACTCTGATTACTGGTGATAACTAGTTTAATTAAACATCAAAGGGCAATTTACCTTGATTATGTTTTCGTGAATACTGAATAGTAAGTTCTGAAGTTCAATGCGCTCTGCATCGCGATAATCAACAACATCGAATGGATAGTGAAAACTTGAGTGAAAACAAACAGTTCTACAGCCACGGAAACAGCAGGAACCTGATCCGGATTCCAAACTCCTTTTTGTTATCACTATGTTTCGTTTTGTTTTGATTGAACTCGAACTTTGGCAGTTGTCAAATTTTATGTGCGGGTGGCTTTAGTAGTAATTGTAAAATGTAACGTAATGTAATGTAGTAATGATTATTTAAGAAGAATTGAAATTCATAAAGTAACTTCATTAATTTCATACCATAAAAGTAATAAATTTTATTATTATGAGCACTCTTGTGGATGATAACAGCTGGAGAACCCCAGCTTTCAGAAGTAACGTCGTGCAGAAAATGTAAGTACTACCTAGTGTACTTATTTGTGTTCTTAATTAAAACCGTTGCCATTATCATTAATGCTCATCGGTTTATCTTTTCGATAAAACAGCGAAGAAGCTATTCTAAGATCCGGTATGCCGACCAGTAAAACTAGTGTCGAAATGGAGAACCACGTATATCAAAAAGCTAAAACCAAGGTAAGTTCTCATTCGAAACACAATCATCATTTGTTCGCCGTTTCAATGCAGAAACCATTTTGTAAAGTTACTGAATTGCTTTTAATAATGAAAAAAGTTGTTGACGAAATTACATGTAATGAAAGTCGACCGACGTTAATGTTTGAATATTTAATACCTCGTTTTTACCCCCTTTTCAGGACGAATATTTAAGTTTCGTCGCCAGGCTAATATTACACGTCAGAGAAATGAGTGAGTAGACTGCACTAAGTTATCGAAAGTTTTTCAAAAGTTGCTCGAATTATAAAAACTAACAAACTTTCAACAGACTCAAATAAAAGAAGCCAAATGGCGAGTCAACAACCGCAACCTGTAGGACCATCGGCGCCAGATCCAATGAACGCGTTACGAACAATGGTTCATCCAGGCGGTAATAATCAAATGATGAATTTAATTCCACAACAGGGTAATCAACAAATGCACGCTACCAGTCGTGAGTGTTTCGCATATTCTTATACGCATAGTTCACGTTTCAATTTGAAAATTTGACGAAATATTTTACTCGTTTCAGTACTTCAAACTCTGAACCAAACTAGGCCTTCGTTACAAAATAGAGTAGGAATGCCGGTGGGTAACAGTAATTCTATAAACATGGCTTTATCGTTTAAATTAACACTCGAATGCATTGCAGCCCGGTATTATGGGTCAAATGGGAGGTCCTATGGGACCTGTGCAGCAAGGCCAAATGCCCGGTGGTCCGATGCCTAATCAGGTTAACATCTCAATGGCCAATCAAATGAATACTTCGGTTAATTCACCAGTCGCCAATGTAACGATTACTGGTGCTGGACAGATGGTTAATGCCAATGCAATGGTAGGCGGAGGAAGTATGCCCGGTCAAATGACTATGAGTGGTCAAATGGGTAATACAATCAGTGGACCTTTATCCGGACAAATGGGTAACGTTATGAATTCTCCGATGGGTCAGCAAGCACCTTCTCCTATGCCAAATGGAATGGCGCCTAACCAGATGAATGTACCCGGACAGATGAATCATTTAGGACCAAGAAAGGTGGACTTATACGGTGCTCTCTTTCCCACGTAAAGCGAACACACTTGTGCTAATCATTTTGAAACGGCGATCTGTTTAGATGGTTCCTGATGGAATGATGATGGCTGGCCAAGCAAATGTACCAAATGTAGCTTATATTCAATCTCGATACCCACCGCCTAATCAATTTATACGTCAGAATACTCCGCCACCTCAACCATCACCTGTTAACATGAACCCTGTGTACGTAGAAATTTTCTAAATATTCGAGTCGATCGAATCAAATCAATAAGATTTTATTTTCAATTCGTAGCAGTAGTATGGTTCCTTCTCCAGCTCTTGTGCCTTCGCCAAACACCGCTCAGATGCCAAATTCGAGTGGTATGGTTGGTTCGATGATGAGATCGGGTAACTTTTTTTATCGTTTTATAATACTAATCGGCTAAACATGAAATTATTTGAAATTTCCATTCTTAGGTCCCGCCATGGCTCCATCTCCTAACAGTAATATTTCACTAAACACGCCCGGTAATCAATCGCAGCCCACTCCTAGTCCTCGCAGTAACGACGAACAAGCATATCGAGACAAAGTTAAACAACTCAGTCGTTACATCGAACCTCTTAGAAAAATGATATCGCGTCTCGGGAATGGAGGTTTGCTTAATACCACAATTTTTCATCTTCTTAAATTCAGCCTTAACTTCGGCTATGTTTTTATTACACAGACAGTGAAAAAATGGGTAAGATGAAAAAATTGTTGGAAATTTTATCTTCGCCGGGTCAAAGAATAACCATGGAAACTTTACTCAAATGTGAAGTTGTATTAGAAAAATTAGATATCAAAGTAGTGGTAAGTTGATCATCCGGATGGAGCGTATTATTATTTATTCGCTGTAAACGATGATTTTTTTCCCATGTTCCAGCAGCCTGAAACTCAGTTGAAAGAGCAACATCCTCTGATCGAAGCGATAAGTTCAGCTTTACAGAGTCCGAATCCAAATCACACGTTGCAAAGAACTTTCGAACCGATAATGAGCACGATTAATGGCAAACCATTAAAGTTAGTACATTATTTAGAGTCTTGAATTTGGAGATGAGCAAATTTAACGAACCAGTGTTTTATTCAGGAACTTGCCTCGTCCTTTGAAAAGGAAACATATCGACGAAACCAGCACCGACATTCCCGAAGTACTTCAGGGTGAACTGGCTCGATTAGATAACCGATTCAAAGTAAGTTCGTGCCCAAAGCTCGCATTCGTACCAACCCTAGCATAATTAATAAACGTATTTTTTGCAGGTTTCTCTCGACCCTGTCCACCAAAACAGTTCGAAGGGTGTTCATTTGACGTGTTTGTTGGACGATAGACATTTA
The DNA here is from genome assembly GCA_900065295.1 of Paracoccus marginatus. NCBI lineage: Eukaryota > Metazoa > Arthropoda > Insecta > Hemiptera > Pseudococcidae > Paracoccus > Paracoccus marginatus. The sequence goes on from FIZT01047195.1 coordinate 23,831, forward strand.
CCATGTATACCACCTGTGCAAATAACCATTCCCGGCGATTACCCGGCTAGTTCGCCAAAGTGCAATATGTCCGATTACGAATACGGTGCTACGAAATTCTTGCAAATGATTCAAGACGCTTTGCAAGCTCGCATATCGAAGCTTCCAGCTAGATTCACTGTATCTCAGTTACTCGATAGTTGGGAAATGAGTGTCAGAGAGACGTGCTCTGCTGATCGCATATCTGATGTCGCAATGACCACTCGATTAATAATCAGCTCTTAGAGGTTGGTATAATTCCAAAGTGAAATGTTCTATTATTTTATCAGTTTTATATATTTTAATGAATTGTTATTTTTAAATAAAATTTTTCTTTTTTAAAAAAAATATTCAATGATCGAATTTTTTTGCAGATTAATAATCTGATTGAATAAACGTATTGAGACATTGAAAATATATTCAATAAAAACGGGAGAAAACATTGATAAAATAATAAATCACACAGCAATTTAACGCTAAGCAATTAACCTCAAAAGTAAAATAAAAACAAATAAAACACAACCAACTACTATCATAGCAACGAAATGATAAAAATCACGTTTGGAAAAATACAACTAAAAACAATTTCAACGCTTTTTTCATTCGAAAAAAAAAGGTGGGAAACGAATCAACGAGGTGAATAATAAATATTGTTACAAATGACTAGCACGATTATTTGTTACTTTTTGATTTTCATTCGAAAATGAAATTTGAGAAAAAGTTACTGAAAGTTGATCTTTTAGATCGACCCACACCATCAGGAATTGAGATGAAACCAAACGAGAGAGATTTGTCTATAAAACGTAGGTATTAATAAAATAAATGTAATATGGAATGCGCCCGAAAACAATTATGACAAACGGCGACTTGGTTGTATCGCTATTTAGGAACGATTAATCCGTGCAACATGTCGAAGCTGTTGCCGTCCGGATGCACCGAAAGTATGTCTCCTTTTTCGCTACGCACTTTCAGGAATCCGTAGTCGTCTAGACCAATAATGGTAGCCGTTAGCAATGTACCATTTGGTTGGGATATCTTCACCTCTGATAGGCTGAAAAATAAGGTCGAGTTGAGAATATAAGTTTTCCATTCAATTGATCGTTTTCTGCGCTAATAATGACAATATCTACAGACTCACTTGTGAAGCCAATATTTATAATATAAATCGAATATAATATCCAGGTTTTTCTTCTCGATCGTATCCAGTAACGATTCCAGCTTATTAAAAACGATGGCGAAATATTTTTCGGCCGACAAAGTGGGTATCTTCTTGTTAGTATTTTTGCTTATTTCGGCGATCATTTCGTTGATGCACGTCGTAGGCATATTATTGCTCAAATTTACGCCACAACCTGTTGAAAAAAATCGGTATTATTTGAACTGCACTCGTATATTCTTAAAATGAACAATATATTTACCTATATTGCAAATGGCAATATTGTTGGTGACGGAAGTGGCGATCATCAATCCACCTATTTTCGCATTACCTCCGGCGTAAATATCGTTAGGCCATTTCAAGCCTAAATCCAAAGCCTAGATTGATCGAAAAAATTACACCAAATTGTTCGATTTTTTAATAACTCTTGCACTAGCATACGTACCTCGTAACCTGGCTGTGAGCAAACAGCCGAAACAATCGATAAGCCAACGATATGTTGCAGCAGAGAGAGCTTCTGACCTAGAGTACTCCTTAGAGGAATGTGTAATTGCAACGAAAACATGGCACATCCGTCAGGACTGATCCAAGCATTACCACCACGACCTGATCATTGCGACGGTTCAAAAATAGGAAAATACCAGCGAAATTTGTTCAATAAAATCAACATTCACCTATTCCGTTGGTTTGCTGTCTGGAAATAGCGACGAATCCGTGCTCCAAAGTAGGCCCTGTTAGAATATCCAAAGATGACGTCATTATTTCAGAATAAATCACTAGACGACCGATGTGTTCGGTTTTTAAATTCTGCAAAAATCGACAAAATTTATTCACATTGTTTAGCAATCGATCGAATAAATATTCCTAGAAATATTAATCACCTCAAAATACTCGACGGTGCTGAAATTCTGCGGGCAGTCGTACAACTTGACCGGTAAAAAACGTTCGTTCGCTTCCACCGAAGATGCTCCTTTACCGCAAAACTTCAAAGTAACGTTTTTCATCGCTAGAGTATTCTCTGGTTTGAGTTGAGCCGCAATGGTTTTCAAAAATTCTAGTTTTTTCTGCGTAAATAATGAAATTATTAAGCTATAGGATCGACTGATGATGAGTTGAATGGTGAATTACCTCGTGTCTTCCGAGAAAATAGGCCGCAGTGTATTTCAAAACATCTTGAGATGAAGTACAGTCCAAATCGAGATGGTTTGATAGCAAATCTGACAATAACGATAGTCTTATCGTCGAATCGTATTTTGTATTGGAATCGGGACGAGGATCTACCTCCAAATGAACTTGAGAGAATAAAGCTTGTCCACCGCCTTCTGTATCCGTAGCGAGTAGCAAAGTGGGAGTCTGCCAGGTTCCTTCAGCTGCTAATACTTTAACTTGCAACGTATGTGGTTTTGAAGCGGTGTCGTTCAATTCGACAGTAGAAGGAGTATTGATAAAAGCAGGGTTACTATTTGGACCAGAAAAAATTCAAAAACTTGAGTTGCGTCTTGGTAAACAAGGCAACGAAAAGATTTATACCTTGAAGGGGATTCGTCCATTGAAAACTTAGAAGATTTAGGCGAAGGCTGATAGCAAAAAATGTGATGCAGTAAAGTGATGTGGCTCCATTTACCATACGAGAAACTAACAACCTCATCTGGTCGAACTTCTGCTGTCTTGAAAGTTGGTAAAAATACTCCCAGTAGGTCCGAGCAAAGGCATAACAGTTTGCCTCCGTTGTTTAGCAGGTATTTCAAAAGCAAAGGTTTCAATGAGAGCGGAACGTTGCCACAGAGAACCACAAGATAAGCTTGTTCGATCCAAGGTGATTTTAGCATATCGTTTAAAGGTAACGAATACACCGTGTATCTGCGTAAGACGAACTCATAATTATTTCTCATCATGGTCGCTCAATAATTAAAAATCCTTACCTATGTTTTTGTAAAATAGTTCTCAGGGTAGTTTTAATATTTTCGACGCTCGAAGGGCTTTCGCTGAATACTAAAATGGTCGGCGGTTTGCCAGTTTTCTGTTCACCCCGATGGCTCACAGGAGTAGATAATCTTCTGCAAGATCCAGCTATCGAAGAAGCTGCCGAGTTCTGTAACGAGGAACGCGAATTTGTTCGCCAATCCAAACTTTCGGTTAAATCGTCGATACTAAAACGGTAAAGAATAAAGTTATTTGAGATTTTTTTGCGATAATATTTTTAAAAATACCTGTTAAATACGGTGACATCCATAGGATCTTCTACGATCACGGTGTCAGTGCTGTATTGACTAATAGCACTGAGAGAGCGGACTGTGCTACCGGTATGAACGGCTAAACTGGTCGATGTATCTTCGCTACAACTTCTAGACATTCCTTGTTTAGAGTTTTTTGAGTCGGTTCGATCGATAATGTCTGATTTAACTTTCGATTTACGTAATTCTATGTTTGAATGATCTGTTTTCGTAATTGTGATCGGTCTGGGAGGGATGAAAATAATCAATTATTAGATACGCGTTTAACAATAAATTAAGTATGAAATTTTCAACAACTAACGGATAATCAAGATCTTTATGCTGCTCTGGTGACTGTTGAAGTTCTTCGGCGCTTTTGGCAATTTTTCGAAGCATTTCGATATGAAAGCTTTTACGATTAGTGTCGTCAATATTTTTTTCTTGTTCATCTGCGTACAAAAAAAAAACAACAATAACGTCGTACACATAAGGAAATCGCTCCGGAAATTGAATGGACTAACCTTTTTTGTTGGAAGGAGTTAATGAATAAATAAGTATAGGAATCCGATCAGAATGCAGCAAAGAGCACGGAGTACCATACACGTTGACAGCTAAAAACAGAATAATTTTTAGCAAACATTTACTGGTCAAAATGCTTAAACGTGTAAACACAGACAAAAATTACTTTCTAATCGAATTATCTCCATGATACTATTCAAACACAATTCATTCGCCATAAAACTGCCACTAAATTTCACCAAGTGTTCGATATCGGTTTCCATGACCAAGGCGAAATAGTCTTTAGCTGTCCACGCTTTGGGTATGCCATAACTTTCCAGCTAAATTAAAAAATATATATATTACACGATGTATCTCAATTATATATAATTATGTACACTCAGACGTACTTCACAAATGACTCGATTCTCTGAAACTTCATTTGGTAAAAAACTCGCTTCCAAAAGAATCCAAATGGTGTGATTACTCAATAATAATTTCTCACATTGTAAACGTATCGGAAAAAAGGTACTTCTGCTAGGAATGTTGATCCAATTGGTAATATTAACCGATTGCTGAAAAAAAAGTTTGTCAATAAATTGCAAATTACATGTAATTCTTTACAGAATCATACATACCGTTGGAAGCACAGAACAACCTCGTTTTCCATACTTGTAACTCCATAAGTCCAAAACATGAGCATCTTTTTTATTAGAACAATACTCCGAGGTAGCTCCTCTTATGTATAATCCCAAAGAATCACAAGTACCTGCAGAGAAAACATATGTCAAGGTGAAAACTCAATAATTTGGAAAATTGTTATGATAGAATGGATGAACATTACCTGAGCACTCTCCTTCGAGTAATCCTTTCTCCTTGTACAGAACGATAGATGCGTTTTTATTAAAATAACTGGAAAATGTCTTCTTCAACGAATTCATTCGCCATGATTGAATGCAAGTGCTAGTCATGTAGTAAAATGTGAGCAGCATTTCGAATGTTTGGCTTACCGTGGATCACCGTACAAATGGACAAGATGGTAAAATCCGTCAAAATTGAATTAATCCGATAATGTTGATCATTTTGCGGCTTACAACGTTGAGCGGCAACGGATAACTTATAAGATATAGAAGACAATACGAGGTGCTGCGTCAACTGAATTTTTTTTTACAAATTCCAGGTGAAATGTAAAGCCTCGTCCATCAACCTCAACATGATGATGATGATGATGATGATGATATTGACCGCGCAAGGATTAATCAATTTAAATACGAGATACAAGATTACAGCACAACCATAATAATGCTTCACTGGACACAGTTGTCAGTTTTTCTTTTTTTTCATTTCTTACTCATTATTCCCTTCTCTAGTTTTTTTTCGGACCACGTAAAATCGAATACTTTCGACGACTTCCGAAGAGTTACGAAAGTGACCGTAATCGCTTATCATGCTTTTCTATGGTTAATGATTTATCTATTTCGTAAAATTTTGTTATAAATGTTTTTAATTATTCAACGTTAACAATGAAAATTGATTCCGTAGAAATGTTATAAGAACGTTGATTTTTTTACTGTTTCCTCTTTCTTATATTTATAACAATGAATTTAATATTTTATTTATCGTATTGCGTTATTTTCTTAGTGCCTTTTATAAAAGCCACTGAAACGAAAAACACAGCTCTGTATGATATAGAAGGTACCGTGTACCCTCCTGACTTTATTCCTCATAGCAAAAGGCAATCATGGTTGGCAGAAACCAAAGTGTATATCAGAGGTGGATACCATATCGGATTCCTGAAGTAAGCATTACCATTGAACACCTATATCCGTTTCCCAATCTTCCATACGAACGCTAAAAATTTATAATTTTGTTGTATTACAGAGAAAATGGTTCATTTACGATTAGTAAATTGAAACCGGGATCCTATATAGTTGAAGTTGTATCTAGTAACTACGTTTACGAATCCATTCGTGTGGATATCAATACCAAGGGTAAATTCAGAGCTCGTAAAATTAATTATTTGCAAGTTTCGCAAATTTCGCCGTTACCTTATCCTTTAAAACTAAAAGCCATAGCACCTGCAAGGTATTTCTACGTTAGAGAACAATGGAGATTAGTTGATCTGTTATTGAATCCCATGGTAAATAACTTATTTACTTATAATACTCGTTTGCATGTCTCTTTATCACTTTAAAATCGGACTTTTGAAATGATTTTTATTGATTTTATAGGTTATTATGATGGTGTTACCGTTAGCTTGTATTATGTTGTTGCCTCATGTTATCAACGATCCTGAAGCTAAGAAAGTACGTAAACAGAATAAATAGAAATTGATTCTAAAAATGTATCTTAATAAAAATTGAATTATTTCTTCACTTACAGGAGGTAGAGCAATTTCCCAGCTTTTCAAAGTACGATTTACCCGAAGTATCCGAATTAATTACCTCAATGTTTTCTGGAAGCAATGATAAACAAATTAGTCGTACTAGTAAGCCGAAAAAAGGAAGCAAAAGTAGTTCGTCTTCGTAACTTCAAATTTTGATGGGTCAGCATTCATTATGGAGCGTTATCTCGTATGATGACAGCAACGATATTGTTGTTTGCTTAGATTGTTTTCGTTTGCGAAATAGAAAATTAATTTTACTCTAGTTTTTTTTTAATACCAAATTCTCTGCGTTTTGGTGTATTTTCGGTTCATTGTATTTTAATTGTAATTTGTAAATAGTGGTGGGTTTAGCGCTCACGGAAAATTTCAAGTACTATTTTGGACTTTCAAATCTGTGCTTGAATAATTGTGCTGTAAACTTACTTGAAAGTCCAAATTATTTTACGTAAATTTTCAGTTGATCAGATTTATTATACCTAATCCACGAGTGTAATATTATCAAGTTTGTTTCACAAGAAAAGTTATCCTGTGAACTTTTCATTCCCATTTATATATTTTTTTTCCAAAAAGAAGAAATATTGGCGAATTAAATTTACCGTGTAATAACATAAAACTAGCTTAAAGTTTTTCTGAGATTCAACTAAAACGAAAGATATGATATTAACGACGCGATGTGTTCATATTTTCCATGCGAAATAAATATGATATCAATTATCAATGATTCACGTTTATTGGTTTTAATTGTGAATTGTGATTTGAAAAAATAAGAAGGTAAACAAAAAAATTCAAAATTACATGTACATACTTTTACATAAAAATGATACAAATTTTAATAGACTCTACGAAACAAAATATTATTATAAATAATATTTACAATAAAATCACAATAAAAAAGCGTTTTCAGTGCTCTTCAAACGTCATATATCGATAGAAATCCATCATAGTTACATTCATATTACCACCAGCAATTATGACAATTACGTACACAAAAAATGCAAAAACTATGACTAATAATAACGATTCTGCTCCTTTTAAGAATGGTAAATCTGAAAACATGAAAAAAGTAACTTCTATTCTTTCCTTGTTAATGAGAAACTACAACAAAATTGTAAATTGTACTCACATTTATATCCTAGAAACGTAATATAAATATAAAATGACGACGCAACCAACCAAGCTGAATTAGCAAGAAATCTGACTATGAACAAATATTGGTTTCCTCTGTCAATAACTACGGGAAAACAATCAAATTAATTTCTAAAAGAAAAAAAAAACACGTTCCATCACTATAGAATTACTTACAATGATGAAGAAACAATAAATTCACGTGGGATATAACCATCAAAGGCGTAAATGCGTTTAGATGAACGTCAAATGCATATCCCCATTCAACCATATAACCCAGCCAACTTTGTTTGACCATATATTTATTAGTAATGAACCTGCAATAACTTGAAATGTTAATAAAACAAATAATCATAAGCGCAATTAGAATGAACCAGAACAAACCATAAGCAAGTTGATATAACAATGCCAATACCGATGCAGTCTACGAGAACGAAATATAAAAAGAATTTCAAAAACCCTGCGATATCTAGGTGTAAAAATAATGCAAATCCGATTGATGAAACTGTGAACAAAATGAAATAATTACTCGGAGTTTTACAACATTTAATATGTAAGAAGCCCTTCTTCTTACCAAGTAGTACTAATGCTAATAAAACTAAAAATGCTGGATCGTCTCTCGCAAATTGTGATTTTGTTTCTAGAAAACGAAAAGAAAATTTAAAGAACACGTCACGCTAAACGTTAGCAAATCGAGATATATTTACCGTTACGGTAATGAAAATTTCTATAAACTTTGTGAGGGTTAACAAATAAGTACATCATTTGCCAAGATGCGAATTCAAAATCCATCTGATTGAAATTGAATAACTTTCGAAGATATCTGTATAGCTTGACAGCAGCTGTGGTGCAAGTCCTGAAAATCAATTGAAATGAGTTCATAAGTTGATAATTTCAATCTTTGTTAAATTCATTCAATTGTTACCTTCGAGTCACCGGAATTGGAAGACATCCTGGGTCGGATTTTGAACTTTTATAGGAGAAATTTGAACTTCTAGACATTTTTAAAATTAATGTTTACCACACCATTATTGTTTTTGAACTTCGAAAAATGTTACTGTTATGACAGTAGAGTGCTCATGAAGCAGTTGAAACAAGACTGCAGATTGGGGTTTTCAAATTAGTATACACATTTACGATTGTAATTTTCCAAATTTCGAATTTCACCACCTAGTTTTCATATAATAATTAATAGTTTTCTTTCGTTCGTAGCAGAGGTTCGTAGTAATTTTTTTTATCATCAAAATCATCATTCGTTATCAATGACGTCACTTTGAGAATGTCAGCAGTAATAATACAGACACAATACAGACAATAATGAATAAGATCCTCCTAAACTTTGAGTGATTTTTAAATTTCAATTTTTTCAAAAATCTATTCCAGTAAATTCTAAACAATAAAATCAAAATAAATTTTTTTATATATAATAAAAGAAACAAATTGAAGAAAAAATTGAAAAAGCAGTCGTTTTTGATTTAAAAAATAGTTGAAAAAATTACATTTTTTGTCTACAAATTACAACAATACAATCTAAGTTGGAAAAAAATCCATCCCACCTTTGCATCTCCATTTTATTTAGTCTACGTCTTTAATTGATGGAAAAATTGGAAAACTGAAAACTGATTACTGATACGTGAATGAACTTTTGTTAATTAATTTTTAAAAAATCGACGCGAAAAAGTGCAGTAATTTATAATTCAAGTTTGTTATCGTATGATATGTTGACCCATCTGTTTCTGAATTATTAGATGTGGTACATTTTCTAACCATTGATTCGAACTTTGGTAAGTGTTTTTGGAAGTAATACCAAACCCTAATGTTGAATACTCCAAAAAAAGTTTCAAAAAGTACTGAGAAAAAAGAGCGCATCTACGATTTGGTGTTAACGTGCAACTATAGCGAAAAATATAAAGACTCTTCCGTTCTATTTACCGTTGAAAAAAGACTTTCCGCGTTTTCATGGAAGTATGTCATCGTTCTATTGTTTCTCTTCTTCTCGTTGTACATGACTAATTTCTCGTTGACTTTGGTAATCGTGTCCTTATTTTACATTATATATTTCACTTTAAAGTGCACTTACACTGCTAAAAAAGAAACAGTTTATTTGCTGGTACCTGTAGGTTTGCAATTGAATGCAACTTTTTTCTTTGGTACGAAAAGTAGTACATTTATACCTTGGTCGATTATTCAAGATTTTTTAATAGTCGAAGTTATCACTCGTCAAACGGTGATTTATTGCTTGATAGTTCTCATCAAAGATATCGACGGTACGCGTTTTGTTACTATATTCGAAAATACGAAACCTAGATTGAAGGTTCTAGAAAAAGTTTATTCAACTTTGCAATCAATCTTGATCTCACAGAAGAAGGCAGATTGCGAATCGTGTTAGGTTAGTATGATTCAGTAATACGATAGTCGTAATTGGTAAACATTTTTTTAAACGTTTAATTGATCTGATACAAAGCTGTATTTAAACTATGATAAGTCCATTTAGGAAAAACACGTTTGTATAAATTCAGTAATACCGTATCTTGCGATTTTATTGGTCCATCAAAGATACATTTCATATGGCCATGAGTACCTGCAACAAAACGCTTCTTTAGTATGAATTTCTTCAACTTCAAATTTCATAAATCTCGACTTACCTAACGGTTCCTTAATATGTCCTCTTCGGCCATACTTGGTACGCAACTCGATAGGTTTAAACCACTCGATATCCTCTCTATTATAAAACATGAATCGAATAACGGCAGATCTTTTATTCACTTTGAATGGATGTCCACTCAAAACCGTTCGTTTAACAACGATTCGATCGGGATCAGCGGAAGTTAGTCGACCGGTAGCTACCAGTTCCTGGAAAAGTAAATTCAACTGATAGAAAAATCATCGTTGTTTTCTAAACGAAAAATGTCACGTACCAAAGACGAATCTTCGTGTTCTTTGAAAGCTAGCACAGAACAAGGGGGGAATTGAATAGGCGCGTAGAACGTTGCCACTACCGTTTCATCGGGTTGAAAAAATCTTTCATACTGAAATCGACAATTTATAAATATTTATCTATCGACAGACACGAAATTCTGTAAAGTAAAACTCACTTTGTGGACGGTTCCGGTGCCTAATTGACTATAAATAGGTCGGCATTTGAACCTTCGGTATCCGCACTGAATTACTAATTCTTCTTTAGACTTGATAGGTTCGTCGGATTCCATAACATTGGGTCTTTTGAGCATCACATTAACAACAGACATTTTCTGTTCATGTGGTAAAATGCCGGTAACGATCAGTGGTAGTCCGCGATCAATACTTTCAAATTCCGATTCAGTTACTCCTTCTAGATATAAGCTGACGTACGTGCCGGGCTGTAAAAAGTTTCACATAATTAATTTTTCTTTTCCAGATCAAATGCATTACCAAAGAGAATACGAGTACCCGGTGTACAAGCGTACTAATCCCGAAGAAATGCAAGTCATACCAAAAGGCGTATTTGGTAATAAGCAAAATTACATATTCCCCCACAAAATGGTACGCAGCCCTTTGGAATATCATCAGGCTACTCCTATGGAATATAATCAACCTATGTATACACATCACTTGAACATCAGACCGCCGTATCAAAATCAGCAGTTTCCCAGTCAGAGCAACATATGCGCTGGTAGCAGTAACGCTTTATCATATTCCAGAACGAATACGGACGATTTTCCTTTATGGTTGAAAATTTATTCGAGGGCGTCTATCGAATGTGACCATAAATTACATTGGGATATGTTCAACGTTAGGGATTTATATTTTTTCGATAATGTTTTGGTTAAATTGTACGAATTAGATCTCGAAGACCTCATTTTATGGTATAAATGTTACAAGAATGCTTTACTACGAGAAATGGATAAACGACTACTGCAAGCTAATCAACAAAGGCAGATGGTTTTGTTTTATAATTCATGATCTTACTGTTCCTTTCGCTTCAAGATTCTTTCACGCAGAATGCTCTATTATAAATGTATCTATATTTTTTTTCAATATCAATTCTACCATGTTTATGAGCTTGAGTGATATTTGCTTTCACTTGGATTTTTTAAAATGTTTGTAATGAGTATTTTTTTTGCATTATTCTTAAGGTGTTACTTATAGTGAGATAATGTACATTGTTGAATATATCTATTTTTTACTTGAAGTTGAACTTACTGCGATGCCCGTTTTTTCCATCATATCTTTACGAACTTTTTTCTCAGTTCGTTTAAAATTCTGGAATTGAAAAATACGAGCGTAATCTTGAGGTAGATTTTCCTTCGGGTCCCAGGGAGACGTTCTCAAGGATTTCAAGCCGCGATATTTTTGAAATCGAACTTTCGCTGGGATATCCTGAGGTGTGTCTACTTCATCGGGAAACATTTTTTCCGATCGTGCTTCTACAGAAATACTAAAAATTACTACGTTTTGTTCGAAAGAAGGAAACTTTATTCGCGGTCACTAACCTTTAATTTTTTCGAAAATCATTTTTTCCTCTTCTTTATTGACGCTTTGGTCGTATTTGTCCGGATCAATAGGGTTTTCAGAAATGATCGATTCTGAACCAAAAGTAACGTGACGTTTTTTGTCACTTTCGTCATTGTCCGAACATTCCATTTCATCGTATTGACTTTCCTCTTCGTCTTCAAGATCGCTAATATCGGAGAGTTCCTCTACAAAAAGCATATTATGTCAGAATTCCGTTACAAGATTCCATCCAAAATGACATATTTACGACCATGTTTACGACTCACCAGCATCACAGTCTGGAATCCACGCAGCTTGATAATCGGAAAATCCTTCGGGTATCTTTTTGACCAATTTTTTTCGATTACTTTGCTCAGCTTCTTGAAGTTCTTCTTCGGTTGGCCAAGTTTGCTCGGCATCCATGGCATCAGGAATATTTTCGCTTTGAAGACTTTCCTGAAAAAAAAATATATATGTACATATCAATAATGCAGTTTTTACGCTTCTTCAGAATTGTAATGCACAAAAACAACACCTGTTCCAAGGCATTTGGAGTTTGTGTAAGAACCACCACGTTTGTTGGACATTCCGAAGGATGGAAGGTATGAGGATCTCGTAAAATCTCGAGCTTACTCAATTTGAAATCTCGCCAACCAGTTATGTGAACTAGATCATTAACGGAGAGCGTTTGTCCTTTCAGGTATCCCGATATTTTCAACGAACCATTATTCTGAAAACCAAGAAATATATTTTACAACAATGATAATTAAACTAGTTTCAAATTATTCTCATAGTTACTTCGTCTTCTTTAATGTGGTTTACACTCTCGGCCAATAAAAACGGTCGTTTATCACGTTCAACAATCTGTTCTGGTTTTTTCGTACTAATTACACGGAAGAACGACATCATTTCGCTGAAAGAATCCAAACAAATGGTTTTGGTAGCGGGTAAAATGCTAGACACGGACTTGAAGATTTTATCTTTGACGTCTTGATGTTTCTAGAACATGAAAAGTAAGTTTAGACAGAAATATATCCTGCTAAATGAAATAATCAAATCGTCAGTATGTTACCTTTTTCGGCAATGATTCCAGATCAACAACCGCTACAGCTGAGCTTGGTACTCCTTGAGCACTAATACAGGCCATAATATGATCTGCATTTTCATCAAGTCCTTCTTTAGATACCAAAAATAAAACTGTATCAGCTATTTTCACAGCATTTAAAGTGTGGTAGACTCTATTCATGTCTCCAGGAACGAACATAAATCGTTGTTTGAATCGAGGAATTCTAAAACAAAACGAGAGGTTGACTAACGTTTCTAAAAATGGTATTAGAAAAAGTGTTAGGTACCTTATAATAGTATATCCATTTTCGGTGTACTTGATTTTAGCCATCGGATCCGAATTTTGTAATTTTTCCAGCGTATCAAAATACGAAATGTTATTGCTCAGGGAAACAAGAGCAATGACAAAAGGAGGATCATTTTGGGAACGGATTTGTTTGAGAAATTCTTCTCGTTTGCTTTTACGCAGCTGTATCGCCCGGTTTCTACGAGCTTCACCACTAACTTCGCGATGCAATTTTTTAACGCTAACTTTTTGGACCTTCCCTGAAAGATGTAGATGAAAAAAATTGAAATATAAATTTTGTAATTCAATCAATTTTTCGCACTTAAGAAACTGAATTTTACCTTTGTTGGCTGATTCTAAAGATCCTTTGCTTCGATGACGGCCTGTTTTGTGAGCTTTATTTGGTTGTTTGAATACGCCTGGGCGATGTCGTTGTTGATCAGTTTCTCCTCTTCGAGTCATGACGATGAAATAATAATTACTAATCCTATAAAATCATTTCTACTCAATTAGCTTTCAAACATTTTCTAAAAAATATTTATGAAAAACACATCGATGGGAAAAACACGAGTTTCACGTACGTGAAATTATTATCAGTCAAAACGAATTCGTCGAATTCACGTGGTTTATTGATGGATCAATCAAATATGAGGAAATACATTCTCGTTTATGATTGGTGATTTTTTAAGTGATGTCACAAGAAAGTTTGTGCCTTTTTTGTTTACATTTTTTCCACTCTAAAAACGGTGATAACGATTTCACTTTTGCATGAAGATTTTTCATCAAATAATTTCATAATTAAATAATGCATTGAAATTTAACATTATTTCATTTGAAAAATGTCTTCAGACGAAGATGATTACATGTCTGATAAATTCTTATCCACCAAGTACGTATTTTAGAAGCTATTCTAACTTAACACTTCATTTTGATATGATTTGATCATTGATCCATTGATTATTTTTTGTTCGCAGCGTTGAACAGGATATTCGTCCTGGATTAATTAAATCACATTCCGAACAGCGAAATTTTCAAGCGCTTAAACGGAAAATTGAGTTGGATGAATCCAATAAGAAGAGAAATCCAAATCTTAGAGTACTGGAAAAAGAAAAACGTGAAGAAGGGTTAGAAAAACCACTTGAATCTGGCAATAAAGGATTTGCTATGTTGCAAAAAATGGGTTACAAGCCAGGAACCAGTATTGGAAAAACCGGTAAGAGATTTATTTTTACTTCGAGGGTTATTACCCTCCACTTCTAATTTCGTTTTTTTTTTTAGAAACCGGAAGAACGGAACCGATTCCAATAAATTTAAAATCCGATAGAGAAGGATTAGGTAGAACGCAAATGAAAAAAGAAATCTTGGCAAAGAAACTAAAAGAATTGCGACCAGATAATATTTCTACCTCGGAGTACAGAGCTCGATTTACTGAAAAAGTTGTTCAAAGGCAAACAGAAGGCGATTTTCGAAAAAGCCAGAAAATTTGTGAACATCTTGATGCCGAAAATGTTAATTTAATATTTCTCTTTCAATTTAGTCTGCACTTAATTTAAATTATTTTCAAGCCTTCATTTCAGGGTATTCTTGAGCCTCTTGAAAAATGGTACTGGCATAGTACCGATCCAGAAATCGAAAAAGAGAAAAAAGCTGCAGCGAAAGCTGAAAAACGCGGAAAAAAATTATCATCCAGGTACGATAGTGATTCTGACGATGCAAGTGACAGTAATGATTCGGATACCTCCGATGAATTAGAAGACGACGACGATGATGATGTACCTTTAGACGTAAGATAATTTCTAAATTATTTTCATTTTTGGTCTTGTATTCGGTTCAAGTGTGTGTAGTAATGATGTTTTATTTTCAAGGTTTATGAAAAACTGAATAATATTACTTCATATCTCAGAAGTACGCATTATTACTGCATATGGTGTAGCGTGAAATATAATGACGAAGAAGACTTGAAAAATGAATGTCCTGGAAGAAGCAGAGATGAACACTGACGTTCGTTGATTTATGCTCATGGTTGTGATGAAAAAAATGAATTCAATGGAAGAGCTGAAATGAAAGAAAGACGGGAAAATTTTAGGAAATGTTTTGTTTTATATGATATCTGCTCCTTTGAAATAAGGCAGTTCTTGTGTGTTGTACTTGGAGTATTTTTATCCCATGATGGAACATGAATAAACTAAACTCCTTCATTTGCGTAACCTTTTTTTGCTTATTCGCAAATAATTTTTGAGAATTCAAAATATTGAAATCCTTCAAAATCAGGGTTAGGCAATACATTCAACTCAATCGATTCCCGCAATAGCCTAGGGGTTCGCATTCACGGTCGGTATTGCTGAAATTTTTGAGAACTTTGAGTATAAATTTTTAATCTGTTCTTCTATTTGAATGCAAGTTACGAGATGATTTGTTAAGAAATTACGAACGAGTATGCTGGTAACTAATGAAGCACTTGGTTGTTTTTTGACTATTTTTAGGCTCATTATCGAAATACGAGTATCTCAATTTGTAAATAAATTGTAGGGTACATTGAATTTTATATGTAGGTAGTTGGGAATTGGGATGCGAAATGCATGAATCAGTCTGCGTTCCAATAAAACTTCCATGTTGAATTACGCGGTGATATGCAAAAGTAAAAAATTTATGATAAGTATCAGTTATTCACTCTCAGCATGACAGCTTATCATTAATTTTATTAATAATATGTTGACGGTGGGTTACGCCACATAAAAATCAAACCACATTATAGGTCTTGCGGTTAATTACAGGTTGCGAGCATTTCTAATAAGTTGCGGAATTTTGGCATAGGCTTATCGCATATAATTTTGCTACTTTATTGTTAAAATTAACTGAAGGTAAAAGCACATAATTTCTTCATTCAGTTAAACGATGATACAGTAAAAATGTATCTAGGTACACGCTGGTGAATGCAGTCAGGCAAATATTTACATTTTTTAAAACGCTTAGCGTGTACTGAGTACTTTCCCAGCAGGATTCATTCTCAAGTTACAAACTAAGCGAAGCTGTTAAATGTATCTGAATCGTTAAGGTCGACGTCCCCTGCCGATCTGTTTATCTAATCATGTTGCTATCAGTAGGAGTTGACTCTGGCGTTAGAGCTGCACATCTGAACCTATACACATACATAGATAGATACATATATAATATACTTACTATTTTTCTGATTGATAGTTCTACTCTTTGGCTTAATTAATAGACCATTTATTTGTTTCATTCTTCTTTTTTCTCTTTCACTGTTGGACCCCCAACGTGTTGCATTTGGTGTATTTGCTGAATGGCATGGCAATCACCTCACTTATAACGGCAATACGGCACACTATAAGAATGTGCAATGTTCATCTTCAGCTTCATAGTTTACCTTTACGCCCCAATATCGCCAATAGCGACCACCAAGATTTCTTTTGTTTTTTCATCTTTTTATCTATGTACTGTATTTGCTTTGAATTTATATTATTTTTACTATAAAAACTAGGTAGGCGAAACTCTTAGGTTTGGTCGCGTAACTATGTAAGATACTACGACTATAATCAGATCGTGAATTTTAAGTAAAAAATAAGATAGGTGCTTGCCCGAATAATTAACAAATGCAATTTAACGAACCAACTCGGCATTATCTATAAATAATTTCAAGAATTCTGTCATAGGATTATAATAATGACGACCGCAACGTTCGCATCTCGGCAACTTGTTTTGCATTACTGTTTGAATTTAGGTAACTTCATCTGTATCAGGAAGGTCTTCGAGAAAGAGTCTATCAATCAATGTGAATTAGTTAAGCTCTTTCCGATCTTCGGTTTGAAATCCTTGAAAATTAGAAAAGATATTCAACAAAATTAGGTATCTACCTACTTCCCCAATAGAAACAGAAAGTAAGATTATGAAAAGTAAAAAAAAAAAAAAAAAACGAGAAATAATTTCTTCAGTTTATTACTACCTATTATAAATTATCGAATAATTTGTATAAATCGTCGCATCTTTGTACAAATGGTAATTATAATGCTCGCAACAAAAGTAGAATCATTATAAAGTTATTATCTGACTATAAAATTATTTGCCTGAGGCTGAAGTCTAATTATACTTACTCGGGCAAGTATCGGAATCTTGCTTATTATAATATTAGTACATACCTACGACTCACTTGCCTCTGTGTTACGCTTTCAAAAACGTTAATCATTTTTAATTCTCAGTATCAGATATGATTAACATAACACCATTAAATTTCAATTTTGCGTTCAGTCAATGCGATTATAATTTTATCTAAGGTTCTTCGGAGGAAACTCATTTCTGCTTTAGATTAGAAATTACACGTTGGTCTTGTGATGATGAACTTTGAGCCGATTATAAACAAACGCCTTTGGATGCTGTTACCTACAAGTTACAGCTTAATTTGTTCATTCTATTGTATTGTAGTTGATTAGGATTTTCTTCTCTGTACTTTTAAGTAGGGTAAATTGCAATGAAGTTCAAATGATCTTCTTTCTATATAATTATAAATTTTAGTTGTGGTTAAATTGAACAAATTACAAATTCGGTAAGCAAAAATTAAATGAAAACTTCCAACTTCCAAGTTGCAACAAAAATTTAAAAAAATGAAAAATTAATAAGTATTATTTTTCCATTTTCAAGAAACATGGCAACACTATTTAATCAGTTTGAAAGTTTGAGTAGTTTGGTCCAGGGTTAGCATTCAGGGTTGACGAGAGTCTGCTCTGAAAACAGACTCGTAAAAGACAGACCAGTGATGGAAGAACAGAACAAGAACAAGAACAAAAGAACCAAGAACAAGCTAAAATTTTAAAAGAACGAACGAACGAAAGAACGAACAATAGAAAAAAAAAAATGAGGAAGAATGAGAACAAACACCAATTTTTGTGGAGAGGT
>FIZT01047203.1:0-10888 GCA_900065295.1 Paracoccus marginatus
AGGAGAATAAAAATGAATAGACCTATTTTTACATTTGGGTGAATATTTGAGGCTGCAGAAGGGAAAAACTGATTTTGGGGGGGGCTTTGATCCACAATTGTGGGGGACGCACATGGGTTTCAGCTAGAGACTTTCAGTATGTTGTTTAGGGCGATACTCTGAACAATATTAAGCAAAAAAACCTTTGCTGGAAATTATTCGCGGGCTCAGCTATATTTTCATAACAATGCGACTAGACTGTTTTGACAGTTTTGAAAAATTCCGCAATTTTACAACTCTGGAAAATTTTACAATTTTAAAAAATTTCACAATTATGAAAAATTTTACAATTTTGAAAAATTTCACAATTATGAAAAATTTAACGATTTTGAAAAATCCGACATTTTTGGAAAACATAGCAATATTGTTGATACAAAGAATGTCAAAATTTTTTTTAAAATTGAATTTTACAATTTTGAACATTTTTGAATGAGTTTTTGAAAATTTAATTAAACTGGGAAGTTCAACGATTTTGAAAAATTTTACAATTTTGGACGACACGGAAATTTTAGGGAAATTGAAATTGTAGGAAAATTGTTAATGTTGAAGAATTTTAAAATTTCGAAAAAATCAATAGTTTTGACGCATTTGACAATTTTTAAAAATTTTGATAGTTTTGAAAAACTGCCAATTCTGAAAAATTTGATAGTTTTAAAAATTTACTTTTTTGAAAAATTTAGCAATTTTGGAAATTTTGAAAATTCTGAAAATTTTAATGGTTTTGAAAAATTTGACGCTTTTGAAGAATTTGACAATTTTTCAATGTGGAGTAATTCGAAAAAAAAATAAAAAAATGAACGTAATTCCAATTTCACACAATCAGTCTAGCCACAAACGTAAAAACATTAGATTCGAAAAAAAAATCGATAGGTACATTAAAACATCAATACATTTACGAGTATCAGTACAAAATTTACCCTTATCACTATATTTACTAGAAAGGCAATTTCTCAACGAGTAATTGAACTATCTCGAATAATGTAACGGTTAATAGGTCAATTTTACGATACAGGCACAATCACGAACACCAGCTTCAAATCTCCTATCTTCCCCAGCGTGCACACCCTTCACCTCTATACACCACGCTCTCAAATACGTCGTACGTATTATCTGTGCATGCAAATCAATAAACGATGCGATGACGAGAATAGCACTCGAAAAATTACAACCGCATTATTCGTGGAAAATCTGGCATACGTATGGTACGTCTACGTACAATGGATAGAGGCGGAGAGTACAATCGAGGCATAGAGTGGCGCTTGAACTTGGTACGGAAGCGACATCAAAGTTGATGCACTTGAAAGAGGAATAAAAATAGAAACGTTTCGACTTTCGATTGAGCTGTGAGATAGCACATTTCTAATAAAAATCAACGAAATATTCGGCTCGTCGGCTGGCTTATTTCGTTGCCAATCAATGGCAAACCGAATTGACGGCTTGCCCTGGAAGGTAAATATTTATACGTTTTAATAGTTCGCCTACCACTTAGGTAGAATTGATAAATAGATACCGAAAAAGTACGCGAATATTTTCTAATTGAGCCTTTGGCCAATCTATTCGGGGTCGTGCTTGGGGACGTTGGGGTCGAGATTGCTAACTTACATATAAAATTAGGTGAAAGTTTACATTATAGGAATACGATCGATATTGGTCTTTTGAATTTGAAAACAGTGTAATGTTGCTCGTATACGTCTATAACTTGGATAAGTTTCATGAATACCATTATAAGTAAGTACGAGTATATCTAGAGTCTACGTTCAAAATCCATAAACTCCAGCTCCGTTACGAATATAAATTTTATATCTGGATAGTCGAATGATAGGTGCACCCTGTAAGACGATATTTTTTGAATATTTTAAAAATCTCGCGACGCGAAAATTTTTCCTCTACTTTTCGCCCTAAATTATTCCTAAGAATGGTAATTTCGATTCTTATTCGATGGAAGAGAGATGAATGCAGCCACGATAAAAGGTGCACTTTGGACCAGCGTGTTTTTATCACGTTCACGTCCCAGGTCATTGACGATTAAATGGACGATAGATTAGAAGTATTTCGTCATATCAACATTTTTGAAAAAAATCCTCTCGTCTTTGCCCGCACGTGTACCAACAAATCGTACAGAATGGAATTCTCGATCGAATCGAATACTCGTCCTAGATGGAATACTTGCGCGCAAAGTTTCCCTATTCAGGCGCTATTAAATTACTCGATACGAATGCCACGGACAATTGAGCTACCAAGAGGTAAATACTCACTACGCGAGGAGGGAGAAAAATTCATCGCAGCGTCATACAGCCGCAGCTAAACCTACCGAAGAAAATTTATTACGCAAATAAACGCATTTCGAAGCGCCTCTGCGAGGGTGTATAAAACCAGGTAAATGGTACAGACGTAATTCTGAAAAAAAAAAAACCTAAAATAGAAAAAATTGTTTACAAATCATTATCATTACGAGGACGAATTTATTAACGCGAAGCTGACGTGTTTTTTTTCGACATTCGGTAAACCTATCTACGTAACTAGGGAGCTACCTATGGCAGGTTATACAAAGAACGCGAACGTTTTTTTCTCACTTACCGCATACGCGGTGTAATTCCACCGCGGTTACTTCGTTAATATTCGATTAGTCGAAAGAAATTGTAAATTTTTAATGAATATTGAATACCTCCTTCCTTTCCTACATTTCTTTCTTCACGCATTCGAGGTGAGACGGACGCGAGGTATTGCGGACATGATAACAATTAGTACGCGTTGGCGAGTAATTTTTTCTCACTCTCGTTGAAAGACACGCGAGATTGTCAACTTTATATTTTAATTTAACCGCCGATTAATTATCATCGTTGATTTACGAGCCTAATTAAGCTCTCGAGCAGGAAAAATTCACGGCAGCACGTTGAGAGACGCACAGGCGACCGTATACATTCGAGAGCAGTAAAAACTATGCCCCGTGAAACTTGAAATTTTCTGATTTTGTTTCCTAATGAGCATTTAATGTCAATTCGATCAACACTCCTTTGAACGATGGAAGGTTGAAATTAGGAGAAATTTTCATCGAAGTGGTTTCTCAAGTATCGAACAGCGATGCTAGGGGTATATAGGGGGGGAAGCTTTTCCTTTTTTTTTTCTTTCACCAAATTGATGAAATTCGCAATGGGGTGTTAATGATGATTATACATATAAAACAAGTTTTATTTACTATGTATCCTAACGACCTGACGTCGAGTTATTCTTCGATAAGTTGGCAAAAATACATTTCCAGAACGTATGTGGGTTCGTTTTTGGAATAATAGTACCGAATAAACAACTCGCCCTCCCGCTGACTCGTTGGAAATATTGGTAGGATCAGTAAACCGAATTCAAGGACTTTTTTTATACAAAAGACCCGCTTTTCAAAGTCAAATCATAACACACTTGTAGTTTAAATGCGTTCTACACTCGTAAAGAAATCCAACCACAAAAAGTGTTTTCCATAGTGGAAAAATTAAAATTTGACAGAGGAAATGATTGAAAATTTTCAAGTCTTGAGAAATGCTGAGCCAAGGCAACATTTCCAATTTTTATAAAGACTCGTTAAGAATTGAACATGATTGATTTTACTCAATTTTAATGGTTTTTCAAGTTGAATTTTAAATTATTTCAAGCTTGAAAAAATTTAAATTTGAAATTTTTGAGATTTGACAAAATTTTCCTATTTCAATTTTAAAAATTGGCAACTAAAACTAAGTATTCTTCAAAATTGTATAAAAAAGTTGATAATCTTCGTTTAGAAATTTAAATTTGAATCAGGAGATGAAAATCGACCGAGGAAATTCAAATTTTGCCTGATCGATTACTCACTACGAAGGCATCACCCAAGAATAACACAAGATAAGAAATATTTGGTTCCAATTTTTTCCGAACGCTTAGGATAATCATTCCCTATAAAATTAATACGTAAATTTAATCTCGCGTACGTATATATACTTGCAACGTCATACCGAATACAAAAGCAACAGGCTTAAATAATCGACCAAATCTTTGCGAAAAATTCATCGAAAAAATAAAAACACAATCGATACATCATTTGCAACGCCACCAAAATAAGAAAAAAAAATTACGCAAAAGTAGAAAATAAGCCAATAAATCTCACCAATCATATTCATGAGGCCGGCCGCACCAACGTCGACACTCAAAAATTTATTACAACTGAGCATATCCATATCATACGTATAATACACCGCGTTATCAGGGGAAAAAAGAGACAAAAAATATACGTACACCAGGCATTATCAGGCGGCGAAAAATTAAAACCGTTAATCCAATATTGATACATGTAAACATTCCTCTTTTTTTTGGCCATAGATAAAAAACCATAGAGATAACCCTGTTTCTGAGTCTACGAACGATAAAATCAACGCGATCAAATTAAATCGAGAGGAAAGGGACGAGAGTGTGCGGTACATATTTTGTAACAACGTGCTTACCACACGTATATCGTTCGCGAGTAAACCCATAAAGCCATCAGAAATCATTTGATCGATGAATGAAAAATATAAAAACCTTGCATTCGTTGTAAAATTTTTCAAATTTCAAGATTGAATTTTTAAATAAAATATCTGCAGAAAATTATTTAATAATACTCGATTATAATCTTTCTTCTCCCAAATTCTGCGAAAAATATCATTTCAACATTGGGGTAGTATAGAGCTTTTCTAAGCCCCGAAAAGGAATTGACGACCCCCACCCCCCACCCTAACCAAAAGCTCAACCACGGTGAGAAAAAATTTCGACAAATTTTTTGAACCTCCAGCAAAACTGTTTTCGAGGAAGAAGGCTGAAATGTGTTTTTTCCCTCAATTTCACTTCTTCCCTCCCTCCCTCCCTCCCTCCCTCCTTCCTTCCTTCCTTCCTTCCTTCCTTCCTTCCTTCCCTCCCAAAAAATAAAGAAAAATTTTACGTTTTTTCAAGTACACTTCAGGGGGTCGAAGGAGCCAAATTTTTTTCCA
Source organism: Paracoccus marginatus (assembly GCA_900065295.1). Classification (NCBI taxonomy): domain Eukaryota; kingdom Metazoa; phylum Arthropoda; class Insecta; order Hemiptera; family Pseudococcidae; genus Paracoccus; species Paracoccus marginatus. The sequence continues at coordinate 5,025 of FIZT01047203.1, forward strand.
AAATTTTCGATCAGTTTTAAAACTAATTGAGCGACAATTTGCAAAAAAAGATTCGAAAATTCTATCGCCATTTTTTTTTTCTATAGAAAATCTTTCATTAGTCTAAATTATAATAATAAAAATTTCAAAGGACGAAAGTTGGTGTAATATTGTGAAAAATAATCATAAAAACTGACTACAGCTACCCGACGTATGAGCCCGTTCAGATACGTCGCATTTTCCACCGCTCTCTCGTGGGAAATACGGCATTCACGGGCCCATGCAATTTCATTATTTTCAAGTAAGACCCCGCTGGGCTTTGAGAAGCCATAGCTCAGTCTGCTCAGTCTCCAAGGGTTACGGGCTGCTATAATTCTGTTTTGAGCATTCCTTACATTTGAATGAAATTGAAGCAATTTTTTTTTTGTAATTTCGTTTTAAATGAGGCCCGTGAACGCCGTATTCTCCACTAGAACACCGTGGAAATTTCAGCTTATCTGTGCAGTGTGCAGACTCGACACAACGAAAGCTCGATTTTTATTTATTTTCTTCATCAACGTTGCCCTCATTTCAACTCTTCGAAATTTTTAGGGTATAATTTAGATTGAATAACACATTTTTTCGAAGCAAAATGGCCACCCTAACTTCGAAAAGTTTTCACAAAATGGCCACTGAAAGTGTTCAAAACGTCATAACTCTGCGAAAAGTTGGCAAAAAATTTGAAAAAAATATTTTTTGGGTTCCTGTAATCTTTCAAAAACAATCTGAAAAAAACGATTTTTTTTCTTTTTTTTTCAAGGGAAAGGTGGGGTAAGAAAACAACAAATCTTGGCCTTTTCCGGAAACATTTGCGCAGGGGCCTAAATTCTGCTCTCATTCGTCAAAATCCTTTTCGCGAGGGTCAAAATTTCGCATTCTTAGCCCGCCACTTGTACACTTCTTCCTGGTAATATTTCCAAAAAGTAGGATATTATGACCAAACACTCGCGAAATTTTTTCCCATGATATTTGGGGTTGATGTATTTCGTTTTGATTCATTGAAGGGGTGAGGGGATGAGGGGGTAAATCTATGTATTTCTCCAAACAAATTTTCCGACCGAAATCTCGATTTGAAAATTTCGTATCGAGATCGGGCTCACATTCACATTCATATTCGTATAAGTACTCCTTTGAACTGCACAAAATATCAACAATCTGCGTACGTTGTCGGCGTCGATGGCGTAAGTAGCGGGGAGTCGATTACGATGACGGAAACGCATTGAATTTCAACGTCGAGTCGCGAACGATAATACGAGCAATTACGTTCGACCAGTTCCGGTTTATGGTTTGGAAATTTGTATACATACGACGCAGAGACAGAAAAGAGTCAACCTTGTAACAGACGTACTCGTATTTAGAGCTGGTTTATACATTCGTATATACTTACGCTATACGACTGTATACGCACATTTCGTATTCGCAGCATTAAATTATCTCGCGATGGGCGAGGTAAAGGGCTGGGGCAAAAATTGGTTAACAGGAGCCACCAAAGTTGCGCCATGCCGCTAACTAGTAACTACGAGGCGAAGTGCGGAGAGGATGAAGTCAACTTGACAGTCGGTTCTGTAGAATTGAAACCGTATCGTTTTTCATTTCGAAGTTCAAACGAGAACGACACAATACGATAATTTTTTCGTTCACCGACGACGGTTGATTGTAAAATTTAAACTGGGCTCTTTTATACATGCTTTGACGGAGTAACACGATGGATCATATTAGAGGAAATCAAATACAGATTACACGGAAGTGTGAATTTTAATGATGAGGATACAAAACATATGTACCTACGTTCGAATGTTTTTCCATTTTTCTACATATAAACGGGCAATATCCGAGGAAAATTGTACGTACTCGATGCATTCGGTCACGTAGGTACGTAGTCGAATAAAAAAATTGATTACGATTATTTTTCGTCGATATAATTGGCTGGTTCGCTATCTCTATACCTCGGTATATACCCTACTACATAATGATTCGAAAACAAGCAATCAATTAAAAGGAAATTTACTTCGACACGGTTTTATTTTTGAAACGTTTCATAACGACGTGGTTATCTCGTATGTTATTTCATCGACGGCTATATTTAAAGGCGTTCTGATGATCAAAGTTTAAGGCGTTTTATTTACCTACGTGCACGGCACAGTTATTGTTGATGAAGCTATACTGGAAAAAGGCACGCGTCTCTTTCTCTGTATAGGAAGGAAACGATGTAAGAAAAACATTCTCGAAAAAAGGTCTGCTCGTAACTATACGACGAGGTTCGCAACATCTGCGCGAAATCCAATAGACAATCGCGAATTTTCTCACGATCATATTCAATTATATTTTAATCAGTCGAGTCGCGAGTAGAGGTGGAGCTGGAAGTTGAGAAAACTGCGATAAGAGATAGACAGCTTTTCGCTCGATTTTCTTTTATAATTACTTTTTGGTCTTTCCTCGGGATGTAATTCACCGCTTCCTTAATAAATATATACGAAAAATGAATAATTTTTTACTCGCGAATTTCTCATCGTAGCGTGATCGATAGTCGGCGTTTTTTGGCGTAGAAAAATTACGCATTGTTGACTGTCGAATTTTCATCGACGTAGAAAAAATCTCTCTTTTTTAAATGCGCTGGCGTATAGTACAAATTTGGAGGGGAAAAAATTGCGCGTAAAATTTTCTTCTTGCATATATTATCGTTTAATTGATGATTTATACCGGCGATGGAGGGAAAAAATTTAACAATCTGGGTTTTTAATCAAAAACACGTTTTCGTACTTTTCCTCCCCTCCTTCATGACTCATAAACTTTTTCGGCTAGTTTCGAAGAAAATATGGCACAACGTAGTACACCCAATTTCCCGCGATAAATCGTAAAACATTTATATAAATTTTACGTTTCGTATCCGCTACCTATATGAGCCAGATTGACGACTAACGATGTCATAAAAATATGAAACGAAAGTAACTTCGTAGATATACCACCTTTAACGTCTTCATCATTAAAACAAAAAAAATCCTGATTTTGGTGCCTTGTACCGTAAGCTCTGTAAGTTTCGACAAGGGTAAGGAAGACACCCGCCAAGGTTATCGTTTTATTTTCTTCGAAAAGAGTTAATTATATAATATTCGTTGCGTAGACGATTCGTCAAAGACAACCGGATTGTTTATCGGTTGAAAAAAAAAAATTGTCGGAAATTTCGAAATATGAAAGGGAAAAATTCACGCCAGACATGAACAGAAAAAAAATTCTAATTGAAGACGATAGAACGAACAAACAAATTAATATGGTAATTGGATGTGTGTGCGTGTCGAAGTACGCATAGCTCGGAACGAGCTAGGGTAACGCGAATGTGAACTGTACAAATATGCGGATTGGTTATTGCCAATTTTCATGCATTTTTTAGCTCAACGTTGGCGAGGCTTTTCAGTGAGTACTGTGGATTTTAATTCGTAGGCTTTTTCTAAATCAAAAAAGATCGAAATCATACTGTCTTTATCGATTAGGGTAGATGAAATTTCTTGTTGAAGGGAATAAAGATGGTCTATTGTTGATCTTTTTTTTCGGAACCCACTTTGGTGGTTACTAATTGAATTTGTGGACTCGATGTACCAGATTAATCTTTTATTGACTATTTTTTCGAGGAGTTTGCACGGGACAGAGGTGAGGGAAATAGGGCGATAGCTGGAGGGGAGAGAAGGATCTTTTTTGGTTTTAGGATGGAGATTATGGTAGCCATTTTCCAAGAATTAGGGGAAGAATCAGAGGTCCAAATTTTGTTGTAGCGGAGTAATAGTTGGTCTTTGGCTGAATCTGGGAGATGTTTGAGCATAAAAGGATGGATTTCGTCTGGGCCAGGTGACGAATCAGTTATAATTTTTCTAATACTCAGTTCCATCAACTTTTTCGATTTTCGATAATTTGGAAATTTTTTCTACTTTCAATAAATCTGAATGATCTTTCGATTTTCGCCGATTCGATTACTTTATTGAATTACGAAAAATCAACCGATTTCATGATTTTCGATAGTTGGATTTATTTTTGGTTTTTTATAATTTGAGAACTTTTCTCATTTCGTGAAATTTGAGAAATTTTTCGAATTTTATTAAATTAAGGAATTTTTAATTCGATTTTTCACAATTCGATTATTTTTATGATTTTCAAAAAATCGACCAAGTTTATTATAATTCGATTAATTTTCGATTTTTAGCAATTTAACAAATTTTTGATTTTTTTGATTTTCTAAAATTTTCATGATTTTTTGAAAATCGGTCAATTTTATCACCATCGATGATCCCATCAACGTTTTCTATTTCTGATGCTTTTAAATTTTTTTCTATTTTCAATAGATCTCGTTGATTTTTCGATTTTCGATAATTCGATTCCTTCATCGATTTTCAAAAAAATTGACTGATTTGACGGTTTTCCATAGTTTGTTTCATTTTTGGTTTTCATTCATTCGATGATTTTTTTATTTCCATGAAATTCGAATCATTTTTCGATTTTCTAAAATTTGATTAATTTCAAGATTTTCGAAAATCGACTAATTTTATAATTTTTACCTAATAGTTCGATTTATTTTCGATTTCTGAAAATTTTTTCTTTTTTATAAGTTCGTTCAACTTCAAGATTTCCAACCCTACAATATTTCGAAAAAAAAACGAAAACAAAAATATTTTCGGAAAATTTCATCGAGAATGCGAACGACCTAACGACTCATCACACCTTGGCAAAGATTCGCCACCAAGAAGACGGCGCCACATCCGTATATTTCAGGCGATCCACGCGTAAGATAAATTATTTCCCGAATTGCGAATACGAACAAGTGTATATTGGCGCAATTACGACGTAATCTGGTTATTTATACGTGTTTTGGCGAAATAATACGACTGCGAAGGCGCTTAAACAACTTGATGTATTTATTTTCCGTTTCATTTGTGATTGGCGAGCTCCGCTTGTCGTTTAATTTATAAATAACTGGGCAGTGGCCGCGACACGGACACGTCGATCAGCCGTATAGTGCATTTTACTGTACACGTATACGTATAGCTGCACGAGCTACACATGTAAATATACTTTATGGTCGACTGGTTTAATACATGTATTTGTAATTAAGGAGAAAATTGAATTGGTGTGTAAAGACGACGATTACAGTCGCGTCTATATCATTACACACACATTAGAAGAGGAAACTATTTGAGAAATGTACGCGAGAAAAATGAACTCTGAATGAGATATGCAGTTGGTATTTTGGCGGTTCAAGATGATAAGAGACTGGTGAAGTACGTACTAACAAGTTAATGTGTAACGAAAAATTAATGATAAAGCGCGTTCGTTTTAATTCGTTGTTATAATATGTACGACGCAGCTCGCGTTCAGATGTCGCAAATGGGTAGGTGGCAATTAGCGTAGGGTGGTCTGGCCGACCTTTGGAAGCAATTTGACAATAAAATGTTGCGTATTCTTTGCACAAAAGCGTTGGCCTTGACAAAATTTCAGCGAATACGAAGTAGAACCACTCATTAGAGTAGTTCTTACGCCGAAAAATTGTTTGAAAAAAAAATTTTTTTGAACTCTCATCTCCTCCGATAGGCTGACGCCATCACATGAGAAAAAAAATCCAAAACAACTTTCAGCTTTATTGTGTCCATTAGAGTGGCCCTTAAAAATTTTGAATTTTTTTTCGGGACCCCCGTAGATTGGTGCCCTTTGTATGAGAAAAAAATCCGCAAAAATTTTTAGCTCGATTGATGCATAATTGCACCATTACCCGGCCCGTGGGGGCAATTTTTGTAACGCGCGCGACATCATAATACTTCCACGAGAATCCCGTGAGAAAAGCGACGTTTCTCTTCGGGAAAAAA
>FIZT01047220.1:0-26836 GCA_900065295.1 Paracoccus marginatus
CCAACGTAGCGCTTATGGAGTTAGCGCGGTCTATGTTAATTCTAAATGGTCTAAGCAACGTTCAAACAGGTGTAAAACTGTAAACACTAAACATCAAATTGGCGCCAACGACGCATACAGCTGCAAATCGACTGATAATTTTTCATTTAATGAACTTTTATTGTAGCTTGTAGCCATATCAACCGATAAATAAGTAATTAAGTGAAACGATGGTTTATAAAATTGAATTTTCAAGAATTATTAGAAGTCCCACTCGCATACCTGAACTCATAAAATCAGATTTTCTCAATGGTAAGTCCGTGCTTGTTGCTTGAACTTGAACTCGATTTTTATATCATATTGATTGCCTGTCTCAGGACTCCAATGATCGTTTGACATTTGTCGCCGAATGGAAGGATACTTTCTCATCTGTCGATTGGAAATTCAACTTGTTTTTCTATCCGAATGATGGAACCGTTGAACTGGTACGTGACTCTATTCTTCTCCAGATATGTGTGCATTGAATAATAAATCTCAACCATTACAGTATGACCTGCTCAAACATCGCCTCTTTTTGAAACGTAATAAATGTGGAAATTTCACTATCGACGATTTCTACATCGGAGCGTCCTTGCGAATATGTTCAAGACAGATTACCATAAAAGATTACGGCGATTCATACACTCGTAAAAGAGTTGAAATCACATCGCAAAAGTTGGTATATTTTTTCATCACCACGATTAAGTTTTTCTTTTGTAGTGATACGTGATTTTCTATTGTCTTAGAACTTGCGGTTTTATTAAACCTGATTTAATGCATAAAAAAGGAGAAGTTCTGAAGCTTTTAGAATCGAGTAATCTGAAAATCATCAACTTGAAAATGGTTCAACTGCCCGAATTAGTAGCAAACACCATATTTGAAGATTACGAAGATCAGTCCATCCTCTTGTAAGAAACTCTCTTAGGTTATTCTTAACTCCTCGATGTTGCTTTGTAGTATTGTAGCGATAAAATGTGTAGGCCATTGATCGAGCATGTGACCAGTGGCCCTGTACTTTGCTTTCAGGTCTTAGGTGAAAATTCTGTGATACGTTTGTTAGATTTGGTAGGTCCGGAAGATCCGAAAAATATAATTGCCACGGGATCAGACGCGCTGCGAGCGCGGTTTGGAACAGATCCGATACGTAACGGAATATACGTGTCTACTTCGGCAGAAACCGCTCATAGAGATACTTTACTCTTGTTTAGTCCAAAAGAAGCGCAGTTCGAGTATTTACCTCCTGTAGTATCTCTCGACCAATCGTTCTGTTGCGTTATTAAACCTCACGCTGTGAAAGAAGGTATTTATTTCTGGTATTTTGTGAAGAATTATATCCGTTTTTCAACTTTGTAAATAATAAATACATTCTCAGCTAAAATCGGGGTGATAATGGCCATCATTGAGGAAGCAGGTTACCAGATCAGTGGCGTATTTATGACCATGTTAAGCACTGAACAAGCTGAAAAGTTTCATGAAGTTTACAAATACGTTGTAACCGAATACCAAGTAAGAAGATGGCATTTCAAAGAACTCAAAAATGGTTGAATATAAGACAAACGTCTTCAATTATCATTTTTTTCAGAATATGGTCAACGAATTATGTTCCGGGTTTTGCGTTGCACTGGAAGTGAAAGGTTGTTATGAAAAAAGTACTCATTCTGAATTCCGAAATTTGGCAGGTCCATTCGATCCGGTAAATAAGTAGTTAATGATAATTCTGTTTATTTTTACTCTTCTAAATAAGAACTTCATTTTAGGATTTGGCTAAAGATTTACGACCTGATACGATGCGTGCCCGTTTTGGTAAAAATTGTGCTCAAAACGCTATCCATGTTACTGATTTAGTGGAAGATTGCGCTTTAGAAGTATGTTGTGTTTTTTTCCCTTCAAATTAATGTAGTAAAATTTATTAATGTGAAGTTCGTCTTCAGGTTGAATATTTCTTCAAGAAGATTTCATGAGGGTTCGAAGACGATTTCACTCATCAAGTTGGAACGCAATACAAAACAAATGATGAGGTGATGACGGAGTTTATGTAATTCTTAAAAGATCACTTTCATCGATAAAATATTAAAATCACAAAATAGTATAAAATAAAAAAAGAAAAACATTCAAGCTTAAATTAACCGTGTACATTTTTTTCATCATTTATTTCTATAACGTCGAACAAATTCCGCAACATCGAATTTCTTTTTGCAACCTTCGTAATTCATGTACCTGATTTTTCCAAAGACTGGCCTTTCTCTCCAGCCTTGATCATGAGTACCGCAAATGGACCACATGCATCCTAGAACAAACAAAAAATGATGAAATGTTGCTCTTTTATTGGTACGTAAAATGAATTTTTTCATCTTACCAACATAACCATTGGGGTCTCTACCATCCATACTGTATTTGTCGTTTAGATAAATCGAAATTTCTAAAGCTTCTTCTGGACTCTTGGTCCATTCCAATATTTTTTTGGCCCAATACATTCTCAAAAACCCGTGCATTTTGCCTTCCACAACCATTTGTTTCTGAGCTGCGTTCCACAAATCATCGTGAGTCTTGCTTTGTTCTAGTTGCTCTTTGGTGTAGACTTTTTCTCGTTTATCTTTCCTGGAAAGGAAATGAAACGCGATAGAATAAAGCTAATTTTTCTGAAAACAAATCAACTTACCTATGATCTTCTAACGTCTTTCTAGCCCAGTTTTCAGCCCCCTCGATCGAATCATAATTTGGATTGTAGAAGCAGAAATTTTCGGACAGCTCTCGTCGCACTACCAACTCTTCGCAGAACGCATTTACGCTTTTTTCGTACTTCTTTGATGCGAAAACTTTGGCGCTCAGGGCGCATCGTTGAGGAGAAATTTGACCTAGGGAGATTCTCGATGAGTAATTTCAACCCTGGGTATAGTCCGAGACAAAACTTGACAGCTAAACTCACCGAAATGTAACCAAGGTGAAACATTACTCAAAGCTCGTTTAGTAGGATCGTTACGAGCGTCGTCGTAAATGCTAATTCGCGAGGTGACAAATTCGAATAGATTTTTCATTCCAGCTTTAAATCCAGGAGTAAAAGTATCAACCGGGCCAACAGATCTGTCTACTTCCAAACTATCGCCAGCTTTGCTCCAATCGATCGACTGCGAAAAATGAAAAAGTGGTAGTTTTTTCGTTTATAAACAAGTCGATAAAATACAACGCCATTTACCTCGGCTTTGAATGATGACTTAAAAGGATGCTTTATTACGGGAGGAAAATCTGTCAAAAATACCTTCAACTTGTTATTTATCTTCGGACGAATCGTTCGAGCTGCGTATTCTCGTTTATCAGAAGCGTGCCAACATGGGACTACGTTATGACCGTCAATCTACAATGAATACGATGTAAATACCAGACATATTTTTGAAACAATATGCCAAAACTTACTTGAATTAGAGGAACATCTTTTGGTAATTTTTCGGTCAACTGTTTGGCCCATTGTTGGGGTAACCTGAGAGGGCAGAAATCGATAACGACAGCTCCTAGTTTATGTTTTTCGACAAATTCCGGTAAAATATCCGCACCACAGCCGATTAAAAAGTGAAATTCAATGTCTAAGCTTTTACATTCTGTTTCTACTTCTTCCAGACCTACAAAGGAATACAGATAAATGAAGGATTATTCAAATGAAAAACTTCACTTTTCAAATTTTTCGTTACCTTTGAAAATGAAATCAAAATGACGAATCGTAGCATCCATAAACTTGGGCAGTCTACAAAAGCAAACATGTAAAGGAACTTCATTCTTGATGGCTAACTTCTGAGCATACAATAGAGCCCAATTATCTATAAAAAAGAATCTCATGAGTAAAATTCGTAAATGAAAGCGGAACGTTGCAACGTAACGTACCTTGAACTCTTTGATCTCTAAACACCCAGTATATTACTCCTGTGCCCCAATTTGGAAATTCAGTAGCGTTGGAAAGTATCTTGGCTCTTTTCTTATTAAATTTAAACTCCATTATGGATTTTCCCGCCTGAAAAGTATTCTGAATGTACCATGTGCTTTAACGATGATGTAGAATACTTGAAAATACCATACCTTCTCTCTTCCAAAATTAATACTCGTCAAAAATCCATTAAAATCTTGGTCTGCATCTTTTTCTTTAGTTTCTTTCGATGAATCAGTTTTTAAAAACTTTTTAATACCTTGATCCGAAGTTCCCGCCGTTTTTCTTTTGGTGGACATTCTGTTACTCAATTGCGATGATAATGGTCGCAGAAATTGATTCCAAACTAGTAGTTTTACGCCCAATTTTACGAAACTAGCAATTAACATAAACCTATTGTAGATGGAAAAGAGTTATTCGAAAGAGGAAATTCAGCGATGAAGCTTTTGAATGATAATTATGATTAAAATAACAAAATGAGTGGTACCTGTATCACAGATCTCTAAGGATAACTGATGAAAAATTTTGTACTAGATCCAGTTTTTCTCATAGCACACAAGAAATACAATAGAATACACTAAAGTCAAAAATAGCAAGATTTAAATCAGTAATGAAAATAATAATAATTTCTTAAATTTTAATTCATGTTCCATACTCTCGTCTTATCAAAAAACAAAAAAATGGTAACGGTAAAACCACAAAAATTTAACTAAATTTAATATGCACAGTGTTGCCCGTTTCAACATTCTATAAAGTTTTTTATTTCTTATGAAATCTGGTTTGAAATATCTTGCAGTCTTGCAACACTTTTTTCCAAATTTTAATCTGAGTAGAGTAGAGACGAGAGAGAGGAGAGTATGAGGAGAGTTATCGAATTTTCTTTGCTAATAAGGTCTAACGTCGCTGACTAAAGAGCTGATTTTCCTTTTTCTTAATTCTTCAAGAGATTTCTTTACTGGGGAAGAAATTGTGCAAAATAGAGAAGAAGAAGACGTACCAACTAGTACCAAACCAACGCTGTTTGAAATAAAATAAGAGAGGCTAAAAAGATGATATTTATTCTTCTATTCAACAACTCAGCTCAACTAATATTAACATCAAAAGTACAAAATTGAATAATGTTAAACAAAAAACGCGAAAATATTGGTACAAAATTTCTAGCAGTACGATCCAAATTAATAAGTATTCAGAGTCTACGCACGAGTAGGTAGGTCTAGGTACGTATACTTACGTAATACATATAATTTCTCGTGGATCAATCACAAGAAACGAACAACTAAATTTAACAACACAAATAAAAACAAACAAAGATCATGGGATAAGATTAAAACAATTGTATAAAACCTAGCAGCACGATCCGAGTAAATAATTTGTCAATGTAATTCCTCGTGGATCAATCACGTGATACAAAAGTAATGAGTAGGTAACTTAGCATAAGTAATAGTTGACATAAATTGAATAAAAATTAATGAGACATTAAGTATCTACAAAAAACAAACAAGACAAAAAAATTGATTTGAACACGAATATTAAAAAGATATAAATTCATAAGATATGAGTTAGGTACCTCTAATTATAAAATGATTCTGCAATTTCATTTCTATTTACCACAAGTTCAATATCTTTTCCAGCTCTCTCAGCTCTCTTTTTTTATTTTCCAAATGTGTTTCACTGTGTAACCTATCTCCTTTTCCATCCCTAGCAGAATCAATTATTTTCGGTTTATCTATAGAACATTTTTCTCTTCTTCCGTCGCTAACATACTTAATAATTTCGGTAGAAAATAACTTATACATTTCTTCTTCTCTCTCTTTGTACACTGTATTCAGATACAGATTCGTTGGATTTACAAATTTCACAATAGATTTTAGCTCTTCCAAAGAAGAGTGATGGGAGTAATATACAGCCACGAAAGAGTACGTGTACTTACCAACCCAATTATCCTTCTTCATGTACTCAACGTCATTACTATCTGTATCGTCAAAGTAGAACTTGTTAACAAAACCTAGCGCAGTAGGTTTTATAACCCTAGTTTCGAAAGATTTTTCGCACAATCTTCCGTTACATTCGTTCACTTTATTAAAACAGGCGTGAATTTTCCAGTTTTCGTCTTCGACGAGGTCATTCACCACTTTGAAATACCCTACTAATTCTTCAACTCCAGCATAAAACTTATCAAATTCGTCTTGATGAACGACAATTTTCGTTTTAAATTTCTTCGCCAGTGATATGTATAGATATTCGCATCCGATACAAGTATGAATTTGGAGAATAATCTTCTTTTTAGGGCTTCCATCAAGCAGCCATTCTTCGGCAAAATTCAAAATTGAATCCGTAGCCAGATCTCGATGCGGCATCGTATCCGACTCTGGTACAGCAAACGTTGAATCCAAATACAGATCGTCGATTTTTCGACAGCAATTTTCTGAGATCATTAGATACTTTTGGCTTTTTTTAAATTCGTCTAAATTCATGCGCATATCGCCGGTGTATAAAATTCGTTTATCCTTATATTCTATCACAAACATCACAGCACCGGGGCAGTGTCCAGAAGGAACCGAAGTTACGGTAACGTCGCTACCGTCGGTCAGCGTGTACACGACGAAAGACTTATTGATTGGAAGCTCCTGTATTTTACTTGAGTCTATCCTGTAACTGTTTTTGATATATTCTGCGGTAAGCGGCGAAGTGAAAATGAATTGATCCGTGGACTGATGAAGTTCTTTTACAAAGCCTTGTAATCCACTCATGTGATCGGTATGATGATGCGAAAGTAAAAAAACTTTGCAGCTTCGAGTATACCAATCGAATGAATCAATGGCCATAAATTTCAAACTTTCGTCTTTTAAAAATCCGTCGAATGATTCGGCCTCATTTCTTTGTTTTCGAGGTGTCGGGTTTGTCGAATACATGTTTCGTGTTTTTGTAAGCTTGTAAAACCTGAAAGTAACACGTATAGCATGTATCACATTGAATTGAACTGGAGTAATTAAAGTTTATAATGGGTAGTCTTCAATTAAATACCATAGGTATACTTACTTACTATACTACTATCTATGAAGAATACGTAAAATCATAAACATCAAATCTTACCTCTTTTTCGTTGGTAGTTGAGTGAACGAATATTGCACTTTTTAAAAACTTAGTAAGTTTTGTGTTGAACGATTAGACGAATAGAGGAGTGGAGGCAGAAAGTTTTAGTGTGAGCACTTTTTCTTACTTGAACTTTCGAACATTTCGAACTTTGGCGGCTTTGAGTTTGATTGGAGCTTTGGATTGGAGAGATAATGAAAACCACTTACATAATGTACTTTTTGGCATTATTATTTCTTGACGTCTTGACGTACAGCTTTTTAGCCAACATTTTGTTTTAAATTTTATCAGTGTAAACAAATTTTTTTATCACCCAGTTCTGAATCTGAGTTAGTGAGTTCTGTTTTTCATATTTTTTCAAAACTCAAAATATGTTTCAAACAAAAAATTGTAATTATATTTTGAGTTTTCCCAGAGTTTTCCTTCTTAAATAATTAATATCTTATTCTAATAGTCTATCTTAGGTCTACTACTCTTCCAGTAGTTTTATAATCAGATCTGAATCAATTCATCTACCCGCCAGAGACAGCCGGGTTAACCCATCAACAATTGGAAGTTGGTAAATCAATCATGACTACTTTCAACATAGAATACGATGAAACTTTGGTTTTAATGTTATTCAAAAACGTCGCGAATATTGAAGAGATAAACACCAAATTGGCTGCATCAACTCCGCCGTTTCAGAACTGCACCATTATAAACAACAAACTGATGGTGGATCCTTTTCAAATTCTTGTTGCTGCCAATAAAGCCGTCAATTCCAAACACAACGGAAGTTTAATAACAAAATCTCTGAGTACTGAATTGTTATTCAATTTATCTATATCGGAAAATATTACCTTATCGTTGAATAAATTTGGGTACGCTTCTAACACTCAGCATTTGCTATTGGCTGTATTCGAAAAAGATCCCCAAGTGATTCAAGCTATTTCATCACAAGTTCAAGGAGTACCAGATTCGATTACAAATTTAAGTGATTACAGCGACACTGAAGCTATTAAGCAGTCGTATGATGTAGCAGACGAACACTTAACAGCTAGCTCATTACTGAATCTAGTCGTTACGAAAATTTCCTGCAAAGGATTATGATGCAAATGTAGTTGAATAATTGATGATTTTTTTAAGATTTACAAAAAAATTAAAAATAAGAAAAAATTGTTCTAAATTTCAATAAACATTTGAAAAACATAAAAACGTATTCACCATTATGAAAAACTTTATTTTATGTACACTTAAAATAAAATAACATAACAATGGGCATAAATATTGATCAACAAACGAAAATAATTGTGTTGAAACTCTTAGCTTATTTCCTGTCCCAGTAAAGAAAGCTGTTAAAAAAGTAAGAGAAAATTAATGGGTGGATTTTCGAATAGCATTGTTAAAATAAGAACCTTTGTTGGTTCGTTACTCACTTCTTTCAGGAACTGTTTGGCGTTCATTAAAACTGATGTACCGTATACAACCTTACGACCCGCATTCACAGCTGCAGCGCCACCCCATTTGCTCTGTAAATCAACGTTATTTTTATTAAATTACCAAACAACTCAGTTTCAATTGAAACTTCAACCAATTAACGCTACCTTGCAATAATCCACTAAATTCTGATACTCGATATAATTCCCACCGCCCACTACGAAAACTATAGCTTCGTGAAATGGAGTTTTAGAACGAGTCACGTCCGTAACTTTGATTTGTTTTGGGTCGAAGTACCTATAATCACCATCGGGTGTAGTAGGTTCTCTTCCTTCGAGAAAATCATCTACTATTCTCGTTACTGGAAGATTCTAGTAAAAAATGAAAATATTTTCGAATGATCCAGTTAGTAGGTGTATGTTTTACAAAATAGAATTTCAAAAATACTAACATGACGTTTTACGACCAAGTTCTTCACACCTTCCATGACAAAAGATGATCCCTGCGAAAGTAATTTGGAAAACATTCCGATAGTTTTTGTACCACCACCAACAGCAATTTGGTTTGACGACGTAGTTATGTTTGCGTACATTCTGCTCAAAAAAAAACAAATATAAATCTCTTGAAAAATCAACTTTTTTATTGAGAAAGAAAAACGTACTTCCAGCGTTTGATATAGTTTATAGGATTCGTGTCGCAACCAGCTTTCTCCAGAACTCCGTAAATTTTATCGAATTCACTCTAAAACGCGAATAAAAATCGTAAATACTTGCTCGTGAGTTTTCCAAGATTTTCATCAATACTTGATACTCACATTAGATAAATTTGCGGCGCAAATATAGTAGATCAAAAACAATCGTAATTTATCCTCATCAGTTCCGAATTCCGGATCGTCGATCAGTTCACTCAAACTTCTATCCAGCGATGTTTTAGACATGACTTTTTCTTCTACTTCGAAAAGCGTATCAAGCCTACGTGATTTAATGGCGTCCAGGATTTCTGTAATGGAAAATCACAAATTATTTATTTGCCATCGAAACTATATTTCGTCGAGAAAAACACCACCTGTGGCAATCGACGTGTGCATATCGATAAGTCTCTTCCTTTCTAAAAGTTGCGGGAGAGAATTCACAGCCGAGGTTAGTTTCGCCGTGTTATCCGACATCATTGAAAAAGCAATATCGCTTTCGTTATCTAAACCAAATGAAGTTTTCAATTTCGTCACTTCTTCTTGGCACGTTTTAAGTTGCTCCAGTTCGTCTTGGATAGCTTCGGCGACCGTAGGGAATGGACTAAAATGTAAAATTTGCCTCAGATAGGTGTAAAATATTTTTTCAAAAATCATCCGATTTTCTTTACCTTCCTTTGTGGGTCATCCAAAAAGTGTCGTTGCTATCAAGATCGCATACTTTTTTCTTTTCTTTGCTATCAATAACCACACGATTTAAAGCGAGATTCAACACGTCATGAGCTAAAGCTTGATACGTCCACGTATGATGAAGGGGAGTGGCTATATCAACGTTTCGATCCAATATAATTAATAACGGACGCTGAAAACTGAATTTCTTTATTTAGCGGATGAATTATAACCAATCGTGAAGTGTCACTGTACCAGTAATACCTATAGCTGGATTCAGCATTAAACAGGCTATTCCTAGTGTCTCGTAAATTTTCGCGTAACTTTTTATCCAGTTTTTCAGCGACCATTTCCGCAGCATTGCCACGTGGGCTGCGAATAACAGGTACAATTTCTGTAGACAAATAAACGTTCAAATTACACGAGTATAAGGAGCAGTTAGAAAAATGAAAATTGAATAGTTGAATACGGGACTAACACACCTAAGGTGGCAAAAGCAGAGAATAAACCATCAACGGTGTTATCGATGATACTGTCCATTTCAGTATCTTTAATATTTCCCTTGTTCATCGCTGAAAATCAAAATAAAACGATTAATTTCTCAATCGCCACACGAATGTTGAAATTAAATTCACAAATTTACCGAAATATGAAATCGTTTCGATATTTTGGTGTCGTAAAATGAACAAATCATCTTCCAATGATATAAAATTTAAATATTGATCCAAGACCTGCACAAAAAGAAACCCATTAGCTCGAATTTCGTTGAACCTTGGCAGGATATTTCTCACCTTTGATATATTCATCGTAACATTCGCTTCCAGAGCGGCCAAAGCTAAATCTTCTAATTTCTGTCTCGACACGGCAGTAATAAAATTCAAGTAGTAAAAATCGTACAATCCGTTCATAAAATCCTGAGATATTCTACCTAAATTCTCTTCGGTAGGCATGCAAAAGTATATAGCCGGTGCATCGGGTATAGGATCCCTTTTGGAATGCAATTGACTGAAAAATACACAATATGAGAACACTCCTGAGTCCTGATAACCGTAATCGAAAATTACTACGTGGTTTACTCACACATGTAATGTTACTCCCAATTCCCTCAATTCTTTGATGGATATCAAGGGTGAAATAATATCTTGACCGAAACGATCGTATACCAGGACTTTCCACACCGTCACACCGGATGTATTGGATACAGGTTCGTTCAAATTTAGCATCTTTCTCAGAGCATCTGTAAGCAATTTATTAGCGAGTGGTCACGATAAACTGACTGAGAATTTAGATCTTCTTACCGATTTGTTTCCTTCGTATGCTCGTCATTTTGATGGATTATAACTTAAGACTGGCAAGCTTTGCGAAACACTTGGCGAAACAAGATGGTTTCAACTTCTACACCATTATAATTAAGTTGGACTATGATGCCATTCTTACACGACAACTTGTTCCATTTTTAATAATTTTCGAAAGGTTTTTTATCGATAATTTGTTCCAAATAACGATGATAAAAAATTTTTTTGTAAACAAATCTTCCACGTGGAATTATTTCTTATCGTACAGTGTTGCGTTCATTACCATTACTCTTCATTTTTTGTTTAAATTCACAAAAGAGGTGTTTTTTTGGTAGAATGTAATTCAATTGAAATTATTAATTATCATATCTTAGCTATTGGTAAATTTTATATTCCAGAATTACGAAAAATTTAGCCATAAAAAACATTTTTATACTTTTCAAATTTTTTAAAATTGGAAACTTTTTTACTTCGTTTTTGATAGCACTGTTTAATGGCGAAGGCACTTATGACGTATTCTATTGTTCCTCGTCCGAGCCGAGCCTTTTGTATTCTTTGAAATAGAGGAAAAGTTTAGTTTGTTCTTTTGTGAATTTTGAGAAAGATCGTAAGTTGTTAGTTTCGCTGTTGGTGACCGAATTAATTATATTTCGTTTTGCGGGTAATTTAAATTTCAAAATTTTCAATCGAGCAATAACTAATTTGAACGTAAGTACGAGGCGAATATTGAATTAATAAATTTTAATTATTCGACGAGCACGAATCGAGAGTGGAAAACCGTAAGTGTGTATTATGCAATAAATAAATAGTTTGAAGTGTTTGTGCCGGAATGAATAATTCAATCTAAACGTACTAAAACTTGTTTGTTTTTTTGATAAATTTTTTTTTTTCAAAATTCACATTACACTTGTATTCGAACGCAGTTACCTTGTAAACTTATCGAAATTTTTCTCAAATTAACGCGCCGAATTTCAACCAGTTACTAATTTACCTTGTGTGTTGTATTGTTTTTATTTTGCAGGAAAAAAACATTATGCATTTTATGTTTCGAGACAAAACGTAAATCGCGTTTATAACGTTAAGTGTTAAAGACAGTAAACTTGAAACGCGTTCGAGACGATGGCGATTATGATGGAAAATGTGACTGGTCAAGCTACCGCCGATAATTACGACGTGTTTCCACCTCACGTTGACATATCTTCGATTACAATACCTCCGGAAAGTCCGAGCGGTAAGAAAGCTCCGTTGAAAACATTCAACGAAATAAGCGCAGCACTTCAAGCTGGCCGTAAACAAGAAGTTAAGAAAATGCTCAGAGAGAACTCGTGGCCCATAAATAATACGATCCGGTCCCATCTATGGCCCATGCTATGCCAGCAACACGCCCAAGATAAGCAAATGCAAGAAGGATTCTACTGGGATTTGGTTACTCAACTTTTCGGAACTACAGGTAGGCAGCAATTTTTTCCTTCATTCGAGTGTATGTAGTATGTAGTATATAATATATACCAGATTATAGTCTATGGTAAAAATTTCCGTTCGGTGCTGTTGAATGTACGAGTGTTCTATGGGTTTTAAGCATTATTGTTATCGAAGAAGCCTTACGTTGTAATGTAAACAACTTATCAGTACTTGGCTTCGAATACGTTTTCATAACATATTCTGTATCATTAGTCGAGTGCGTTCTTCAATAATATTTTAATCGTATTTTACTCCGTATTGATTAATCTCCTCTCGCGTATATTGACCACTTCTTCGTAATACACTCGGCGTGGAAAAAAATAACGTCGTGTTTGAAAAAATCGCCTTCCTAAAATATTCACAGTTGTATATTATTTTTCTGCTAAAAATAATACCGCGTTTTTCGCCACTAAAATATAAACTCGGTTTAAAAAGCAGATAACAGCCTCTCGCACGTAATAAATTTTCATCCACGGTTTTATCTCGACCGTATTTTCTTGGGCGAAAAAATTTCCCTAAGAAACGTGACGAGATTAATTAAACAAACAATACGAAATTCTACCTAGAAATACCTACGTATTCATGGTACTCACTTCTCTTCCTATTTCCGAATGTCATACTTATACATTTCCTCTGCTTTCCTCTCGCTATACCTTTCCTTAGTCAGCCTTATGAATAATTTAATAGTATTCTAATCTGCTCGTCTAGTCTGAAACTTTTCAAAATAAAAAAAAAAAAGAAAGGTGAAAAAAGAAACGAATTGCGACTGTTTCGTTTGTTAGGTATTCTCAAAGGACTTCATGTTTTGGAAATTCGATTATTATTTTCTTGCCTGAGTTTTTCCACCAGTTACCGTACCTTTTTAAAAATATTAAAGTCGTCGTTTAAATAATTTTCTCGTCTTCGAGTTCCCCTAAGGTTTTGGCAAAATAAATAAAATTCGACTGCACGAGAGAAAACAAACTCTTGAATTAAATTCAAACGTTGTTGGTCGATTTCGCTATTCTTTATCGTGACTCGATTGATTAGCTTCATTCGGTTCAATTTTGCTAAAAGCGAATCTAATAACTTTTACCCGGTTCGCAAAAAAAACACTCGTCGAAGAAACCTGCGGGAAAATAGCTCGAAAATTTCATCATTTTTTTTTTCACATCGATAATGTAACTGTTACGGAAATTGAAAACGATTTACCATATTCGGTTTTTACTTCGCAATATAATTCAATCAATAAGTTTTCGATCGAGTTTATTTCTCGAGAAATGTTTCACCATTTTGGTTGATTACTTTCCCAAGTTAGAAAACAGGGGTTCTCAATGTCCCCCCCCCCCCTCGCAGATGATTTGTTCTCGGGGTAATTAGTCGAGGTGGTAAATTCTGCGAAGATGAATCATCTCGAAAACAGCAGTATTTTAATACCATTTGCCAAATTTACGTTGAGAATTCCCTGATAAGAGGTTCAATTTGGACACGTGAAAAATTCAAGGTGAATATTTACTCTTTATAAAATTTAAACGAGAGTGAAACTCTATTGTGGAAATATTTCGGCGACGAGTCATCCGAATGGAATGCATTACAGAGCATTTTGAAAGATGGTCGACCCTCTCCCTTCCTTCTACATTGAAATTTAATTGAATTTTTGAGTCATAAAAAATTATAAAAATTTTGTTATCCCTATTTCGAATTATTTGAATTCGTTTTGAAGTTGCTGATTTGCTGACTACGTTAGAGGATGGAATTGCGCCATTGTACTGTTGATATTTGTGGTAGAAAGACCACTTCGAAGATCATGTAGTGTACTGCAGGGTTTCAAGTTTCTCTTTCGATGGTTTGATTGTTGAAAAAATATTGCCTTTTCTACAATTTTGATTATTTTTCATTCGTCAGTGTTTTTTGCTTTTTGCGTTGGAAATGTTTTAAAACAATTTACCGTTACTTACACGGTCACTTATTCTGTGTTGCTCTGAATTGCATCAGTTTTCTTTGATTTTCACATTTGTATCGTAATTTTGCAAATCCTGCGATTTTAATTTTTCCATCGTAAGGTTATGACGAGGTATAAACGGTGATTTGGCCCCCGAAATGGATGGCAAAACCTACCCTAAAAGGTCAATTGTGGTGAGAAAAAATTTTGGCGAAAATTTGAGACCTTTGGCGCCAGTATGTCTGGAGGGAGAGAGGGATGGCCAAAGTGTGTTTTTCTCGATTTTTTTTCAAAATGTAGGTACTAAAAATTTTAGGTTTTTTAAAAGAAAACTCTGTGGCATCAGAGGAGCCTCAGTAATTTTTTTTGGAAATTTTTGGACAATTTCTCGCCGACTTATTGAGGTCAACGGTCCAAAAAATACCTCAAGTTGTTGAAAAAAAAATTCTAAAATTTTAATTGCTTTTTAAGGTGGTCAACTGCGGTCATCCATCGAGTTAAAGGTGATTAATGCATCCACTCTATTCGTCATTTCGCAATTACACATTTTTTACACCAATCTCTCCCCCTCCTTCGAACATTTCCCGATTAAAAGGGAGATATTGGTATTTTGATAATTCGCCTCGATCGTAAGAACTGTCAAAACTTCCGGATTCGGTACCACGAGCACGATGACTAAATACCTAAAAACCTCTTGAAACTCGCTGTTCATTCATTATCGTCGTCCGAAAGCCGACGATACCGATGATTCACCAATGCATACCTGTACAATGGAACGGTATCAAGCGACGACCATACCACAGCGAGCACATACGCACGAGGAACGTGCGAATGACGTAAGATTGCTGGTCGATTGAAACACACCGAGTTGTTTGATCGTGTTTGTTTAGTTTGTATACCTGCATCTGGGGAAGAAGTGAGGCGAGGCAATAAATACCGTTGAATTTGGTACGATTTTTAGCAACGCGTACAGAACTACAGATACAAGAGTAGCACCTTGAACGCTGCGATGATCCTTTGATAAATGACTACGATTTGCATAGAAAGCGGTTCGATGTAAAGCAAATTATTCGTAGAAATACGTCGAATAGCGACGAAGACACCTGTTACGATTACGAGTGTATGACGAAGGAGTAGACAATAGCAGTGATGCTAGCGCTGATACCGGGTAACGTGGTCGGTGGGCGATTATACAATCCAGTTCGAACTATTCGCAATCTATTCGATGGCCAAGTGAGAGAAAATCATCTTTCGAACCGGTTGCCTCCATACGGGTGATAAAAATTGGCGCGTATGGTCGTTCTATGAATGAGACTGAGGTGCATCTTTGAAGATCTGTACTTGTGTATCGACGCGATGCGCTCGACTTGCGAGCCATTGCAAGCTGGTTCGAACTAGTTACTGTACAATTGAACATACAGAACATTTGTACGTATTTTGTACATTGTTACGATCGAAGATGGTTGTTAAATTAATATCAGCTGAAGCCGGCTGGCTGCAAAGTGCAAGCAAGCGAGTCTCGTCGAGAGTGCAGTCAAGTTGAAGATTTTAGATTTTGTTAATAAAATATTTCCTGACGTGCATGAATTGAAACGAATCAGGGTACAATTTTGATGGAAAATACGAAACTAAGACTTTGAATTTTCTCATCCCCATTTTTCGAATTTTAAAAAAATTTCCAGTCTTTTTAAAGCTCCTGATATTGTTCCAGCATATTCATAATTTCTCAAAAGTCACTGAGATTGTATTTGAAGCGAGAATATCGACTCAGAGGCCAAAATTCTGGAAAGAAAATTACGTTTTCTGGCGAATTTGTGATTTTGGAGCCTCCAGCAAAATTTCGATGATTTTCCAGCTAATTTTAAAATTTTCAAAATGATGAAGAAATGTATTTCTAAAATTGAAAGAAATATTTCTGGAACATTTTTGCTTTTTATATTTTATTTCACCTTGGTTTTCTTCTATTCTGGAGCCTCCAGCAAAATTTTGATATTGTTCCAGCGTATTCATAATCTCTCAAAAGTTATTGAGATTGTATGTGGAGCAAAAATATCGACTCAAAGGCCAAAATTCTGGAAAGAAAATGCGTTTTCTGCTGATTTTGTGATTTTGGAGCTTCCAGCAAAATTTCGATCATTTTCCAGCAAATTTAAAAATTTTCAAAATGATGAAGAGCGCATTTTTAAAAATCGAAAAACAATTTTCCGTAACATTTTTGCTGTAAATTTTCAATTTGATTTGGTTTTCTTCTATTTTGGAGCCTCCAGCAAAATTTAGATATTTTCCAGCATGTTTTAAAGTTTGCAAAGAAATATTGAAATCGTATTTGGACATAAAGCTATCGATTCACTAGTCTTGAACTAATGAAATAATCTTACCGCTTTTTTCCCCGGTCGTTTAGTAATTCTGGAGCCTCTAGCTGAATTTTGATAATTTTTCCCGCGAATTTACAATTCTCCATTGTGACGAGAAATCGACTCCTGAAATTGGAAGAATTTTTTCCGGCAATTCTCGCGTCTTGAATTCAATTCGATTCATTTTTCCAGAATTCTGGAGCCTCCAGCAGAATTTCTATGTTTTTTCAGCGTGTTATGAATTTCCAAAAAATTTCTGAAATCGTGTATGGCGCCAAAATATCTATTCCTGGACTCTAACTTTCGGTGATCAAAATTATTTCATCACGTTTTTAGGTTATTTTGTAACTTTGAAGCCTCCAGCAGAATGTAGGCATTTCTCCAGTACACTCAAAATTTTTCAAAAAATCCAAGCACAATTTCCTAAAACGGGGGGAAAAAATTTTGGCGTTGTTTTGCATTTCAAATTCGATTTTACCGATTTTTCTAACCTTTTAGAGTTTGAAAATTGAATTCATCTATCTTGTTTTTCGATAGATTAGCAATATTAGAGCACTTGCAGAAATTGGGGAAAAATCCAGCGTAGGAATTTAAAATTCTCGAAAATTGTCAGAATTTGTATTCTGAAAATTCGATTTGGCAAATTTTTCAAGCATTTTAGTGATTTTCGTCTAATCTGATTGTAATATTCTAAAAAAATTTTTAAGCCTTCCAAAATGCATAAAATCTTCCCTCCTCCAAGTTTAAATTTAAAAATGGAAAAAGAGTCATTCGGCTATTTCAATATTGTTGAATGTGTTACAAAAAATGCACCAATTTTGATTTTCACCTGCAGAGGTTAATTTGTCGATTTTTGGCGATTTTTCAAAAATACTTTTTAAACGAGAAAATCGTGTTTTTGTTTTCTCATTTGGACGGTTTAGCAAATGATACGTTTAAAATTTGCCAAAAATATGATAAATTAGCTCCGATGTCTGAAAATTTTGTTTTGGATTTTTTTGTTCAATTTTTTCTGAAAATAAAAAAAATATTTCTCGCTAGATTTCCAAAAAACCGAGCAAAAGTTCAACTTCAATCCTCTACGACGATGCTCAGACGCGTTCATTTATTTTTCACTCGACCCGTCGCGTCGACCTCCGCTCTCCGCTCAGTTCTATATACTATTTTTTCGCATTCGCAAAAATGACAAAATTCACACCTCGTTTTAGGCGTCCTCGTACGCGAAACGTACCTGTCATCTCTACATGCCTCCGTGAGATACACCAACCCACGCCCGCAGCGTATGCGATGCGATTTCCGCAACACCCTTGGCACTGATACAAGACCGCGAAAAATTTTAATTCGCTGACACGCGTCTCGGTGTTTTTGGCGGCTCGCGAAATGCATTTTGAAAATTTCCAAATTCAAATCTCAGGCGTGTTATTACGTCGGTCGTACCTACGGTCGCGTATACACATAATTAGTTCCAAGAATAGGTAAACAGCCAAACACGTCGCTGTACCTTTACGTAAACTCGTATTCTATGCCAAAATTTACACGAGGCTCGACTAATGCTCTTGTGCTCGAGCGCTGAGTATCGTCGAAGTATAAAATCGACCATACATACATACATATATAAGTACTCGCACGAAGACTACCCGCAATGTTCGTACGGTATTAATATAATTCCGATGTAATGTAGGTTAGTTTCTTTACTTACCAGTCTCAACGAATTAATATTCGAGCTGCGTCATGTAAATTAAATACGAAAAAGCAAACGTGAAAATTTAACTAATCAGCTCGTTTATGCGATTTTTACGCATTTTCGTTTTGTAAAAAAAAAAAAAATAAATAATAATAGTGAAACGTATTCGTCCTTACGACAGCGTATTCGGGCGTCGCGAACCCGTTACATGGATGCGTCTCGGTTGAAATCCGACTCTTTAAACATTTTTTCCAATAACTGTAGCTTCGTATTTCTGAATAAATCGGTACTTTTCCACGTCTGGTTCGATTTTACAGTTAAATTGGTGAAATTCCATCGTAAGGATTTCCTCCCTAGATATTCGACCTGTCTAGCGTCAAAAAACCTGACTAAGAATCGCCGTCGTCCTATCGTCGTGTAGTATGGCCGAAAAATGATACATTGTATCCGGTTTGTTTGTATAGAAGAGTTGTTTGTCAATGTGTGTGTGTGTGAATATCGGGTAGGAAAATTTGAAAAGTTGAGGTTTAGCTGACGTCGCGTCGTCTCAATTTTTTCGTGCTACTGGGTGGCCGAAGGATTTTCTTGAACCGGTTCAGGGGGTCCTCAATTGATTTTTAAACCCTCATTTTTTTTTGAAAAATGATTTTTTGATGCGAAAATTAGTCATTTTTGAGCGAATCTAATTAGATTTGAATTTTTGAAACCGGTTCAGGGGTGCTCAATCAATTTTCGAAAACTAGTTTTTCTTTTGAAAAAATCATTTTTTTACGGTTTAAGAACTTTTATTCGTAACTTCATTTTTGTATATTTTTTTTTCAAAATTGGGAATCAATTTTAAAAATTTTCGAAACCGGTTCAGGGGTCCTCAATCAATTTCTTAAACCTCATTTTTTTGAAAAAAATTTTTTTGATGAGAAAATTGATGGATAGTTATTTTTGGGCAAATCTAATTAGATATGAACTTTTGAAACCGGCTCAGGGATGCTCAATCAATTTTCAAAAACCAGTTTTCCCTCGAAAAATCTCTTTTTCAGCGTTTTAAAATCCGTAATTTCATTTTCATTTCGTATTTTTTTTTCAAAATTGAGGCTCACTGCATGGGGGCAATTTTATATTTTTTCGAAACCGGTTCAGGGGTCCTCAGTCAATTTTTAAAATTCCACTTTTGTTTGAAAAATTATTTTTTGTTGTAAAAATTGACGAATGGTCATTTTTGGAAAAGTCTAATTAGATATAAATTTTTGAGTGCGGCTCAGGGGTAGTCAATCAATTTTACCGTTTAAAAATTAATTTCCCCTATAAAAGCTCCCTTTTTTCTCGTTTTAATTCTTAGTCCATTATTTTGTGTTTTTTTTTCCAAAATTGGGAATCACTGGATCAATTTTGAAAATTGATGCTTCCGAAATTGCCCTCAAAATTGATGAATTTAGATTTGATAAAATCATTTCGGGGCAGAGCCGATTGGAAGCGACAAACGAAACGTGTCGTGATAAATTCCACATTTCCAACGAATCCACCTCTGACCCCTGCATAATACTGGCTCGTACCTAGTACATTTCCATTACGTACAAACCGGGCAATCTGTTCGTTCGGCTCGGTTGGCTGTCAAAGGGACAATCTTGCTGGAATCTCTGCGCGCATATGCAACTGAAAGATACATACTTTCAATTATCTATCTCTTTAACTACGTATTCTTCGCTGGTGTAGACGGCCTCATTAGGTCTACGCGCTATTTAATGCCATCCTAGCGTATACCATAGAATTACCTAGCTCGGGTATACTTTTATTATGTAAATGAGCTGCGGAACTTCCTCTAACACGAGTACACCGCATCCTTTGGCGAGTCATGAGACAATACTCGGCGGACTGAAATTTGTATATGAATTAGACATCGGCTGGCTTGCGTAGGTATTATAAAGTCGAGATTGGCGCACGGTATCGCAGAATCACAATAGTACCTATTCGAGAAACCGGGCAAAAGTTGGAAGTTAGAAAGCGTTACTTGGGCGGCAGAGTCTGCGGACGTACAATTGTCTGTGCTATAGTATCGGTGAAATCATCCATTGTTTATTTTTTTCTGGCATTTCGTATAGCTGGACTCGCGGTCTCGTCATCGTCGTCGTCGTCTTTCCATTTCCTCACGGCGGCTCGTCACGCTTTTCCGCTTTATCGGTTGCGAACGAATGAACCTTAAATGTAGGTATTCTCGAATCTCGAATCTGTTCTCGCGACTTGCTCGAATCTCGTCGTACAAACACACCAGCTCTTCTGATCGGCTCGAAGTCCGGTCACGTACGCGACAGCCGCCGCGCCGTCCTCGGCTTCGTCACTTGGACGTATTTAAAATTCACACTCGGGATGAATACGCGTGCGACGCGGGCAAACAAGCCGAGCATACGAATGGCGACCAAATGCATAATGACGGATTTCGTTGATTTTATCCGCTCGGCCGGCTCAGAAAAAACCCTATGACGAGGACGTTGCAATTTTGCAGACGTTTTTAACCGCGCGCGTCTTGAATCCTAGACGAGATGAAAATGGGCTAGTTTTCATCTCCCAGTTCGAGCGGAATTGCCAGGGATGGTAGAAGAGGCAGGCGGTATTCGCCTGTATTGATCGCGTCTGCTGTGCTCTACGATGTCGTTGTCTTATGGGAAATCAATGAAGTGTCTGATGACGCGTCGAATGAGAATTAACGCGGTGAAAGTGAGACAGAATGGCAGAATTCGACTAGCTGGTAGATATTTCCCTGTAGATTTTCTTCTAGGTAGGTATACGTTTCGTGAAAGATTTTTGGTATTCATTGAATGGAATTGTCACAGTGCTGGTTTCAGTATCACTGCTGAAAATTCATACTTCAAGTGTAGGGTGCTCAAAAAAAATCATCCATACTTTTTCGAATTGAATTGAAAAATTATCGATTTCAAACTGGTTCGATGCTCTGAAACCGCTTCATAAAAGTTATCAAGTGAATGAAGACGTAGAATAATTTCTTTTAAAAATATCTGCGCATTTGTACCGATGATTAATTTGGTTTAGAACTGGTTTAACGTACCAAACCGGTTCAGGAATTTGGAACCGGTTATCAATAATTTTTCAAATAGCGTAGAAGTATGAAAAATCTCCCGAAAAAGCCTCATTCTTGTTTATGAGTTAGAATTATCCCATGTTGAAATCAGTTTAATGACGCGAACCGGTTCGAAGGAATTTTTGAACAAAATTTCGGTGTATTTATCTTCAATTTTGTGCCTTTTATTCCCATCGAGGTTCGTAATCCATTTTTTAAAAAATCTTCATCTCGGTTCAAAACAACCACGCTGGTTTCAGAACATTGCAAATGGTTGGAACCGGTTTGAGAAGTCTAATTTTAGTTCAAATTCAATTGAGAATTCGATTCTAGTGTCATGCTTTTATGTATTCACCAGAAATATAGATTTTCAGAACCGGTTTAGAATCACGCAACCGGTTATTTATGATTAATTTTTCTGAAAACGTAGAAAGACAGAAATTTCTCAAAAAGTTACATTTTGAGCAATGTGTAAGAATCAGCTTATTTTGAAACCGGTTTAAGAGGGCAAACCGGTTTACAAAAATTTTTTAACAAAATTATTCGCACATTTATCCCCAATTTTGATCTCTCTTCCCTCTCAGCGATTTTTAGTCGACTTTTAAAAACTTCCTGTATCGATTAAAAGCAACCAGACTGGTTTCAGAACATCGAAATTCATTGAAACCGGTTTTAAATTGCAATTTTTGGTCAAAATTTTGTTGTAAAACCGGTTTTATTTCCACAGCTTTATGTAGTCGCCAAATAATCCTTTCTCAACCGGTTCTTCGAATGTGTACACTTTTGGAAAACCGGTTTAGTGGGCTCCAAACCAGTTTGATAATTCATTGAAAAATTTATAATTTGGAAAAAATTACTGACGAAATTCATACGCGGGTAAAAGTACCTTGCTCCGACTCTTACAATTTTTTTCCACCTCAAAAAATTATTCTAAAATTTTTTCGTCCCATTTCACCTTATCACCCCTTATTCAACGTTCCTTCAGAGATTTCTTCATGAGCTCGATTCGAACGTCAGTTTCGGCGTTCGAAGTGGAAATGCCATCACGCCATACTGACGACTGTCGTTCCAGACTTCTAGGTATTACTATCGCACCATCGTATCGCCCGATATACGCTGGATTTCGACGAATCGTCGGGTTTAAATATACGCGTTGACCCAATTACGACGAATTCGCCGACAACGCAGGATAATATACCTGTGTGTTTTACGCAGCACATACAATATACGACTAACTAGTACTATACTAACATACGTCGCTGTACACAAACAACTACCTCTGCGTCTTCCCACCTATATACATACGATGTAGAACATCGCAAGAGACACAACACGCTGCACAGTGCACACTCGTAGCCTACCGGAGCCTTTGTTTTCCTGCCTTATCCGTCAGTCGTTTTATTGACTCTACGATTTATACGCATAGATGTACGATATATACGTATACCGCGAAGTAAACCTGAACGTGAAAGTGATACGCGTGTGGTTCATTTGCGCGACGCCGACGACGATGACGATGACGCGCGAAGGAGGAGCAAAAAAAGGAGCAAAGGTGCGATAATTGGTCAATGACCCGACCTTGTACATTATCAACGTAATCAACCGACATTGTGCATCTTGCTAGCCTATTCTTCTCTTTCCATCCCATCGTAATATCGTTACGCATATACATACGTGTTGTTGTGTCTGTGTGGCCCGATATTACGAGTACGTACGGTACGCGTGCACTGTGCCCCGAGTTTTCCGTTCGAAATGTCAACTTCAACGCGGTGACATGATTTTTTTTCTCGTATGGAAAACGTAAGACGAACTGAAAATAGATAAGAAGCGTTTGTTGAAGAAGATGGCGTATTTTTCTTAATTTTTTTTTTTTTAAGATTCAAGTCTCAAGCTAAAGTAATTCAGGGTGGAATCACACCGAGCGATTTTTATCATAAAATAGCTCCCTGAACAGGAATAAAAAACTGCACATTTTGGGACTGAGCACTCCCTCGAGGAGACTAAGTTTGCGTAGATTATGCAAGAGAAGCCTGGAAATTAATAGTACGAGATTTAATCCTGGTTCAAGGTGCACGAGTTCGCCAAAACACGTAGAAAATATAAACAAAAAGAAAAGTAAAGGAAAGTAATGAGTATTTGACTTGAAGAGTAAAGTTTTACGAATGAAATTGAAAGCCAAGAATATCATTTGGTTGGAAAGAAGTTCAAAAGTTGCGAACTTGGAAGGAACTTTTCCTCGGACTTTGTTTTTCCTGTCTTCCATCAGACGAATAAATAAGAAACGTCTCCCATGATTGGAAATGTACACATAGTTGGGGAGCTTTTTTGTTTGCTTTCTCAATTATGAAGTTTGGTCTAGAAAAGGTACTCGATATTTCCGATTCATTTTCTCGTTTCCTCGAAATTAATTTCAGCTTCGCTGCTTTTCTCTTCCTCAAAAAGTCGAGTCGTGATCCTGACAAAAAAGTGGGTCAAGTTGGTCCCAATCTGGTTCAATATTTTGTATTCTGCTCAATAAAAATAATTCCCTTTTATTGTAAAATTCGCAATTTGATGAAAAATCTAGAAGAAAAATATTATTCGCTGTTTTTTTCTTTTCTGCGAAGCAATCTCAACAAATTTTCGAAATAAATCGAATAAAAAAGACTTTCTCGCGTAAAAGTGGGCGAAATATTGAACGTGTAAATCGTCTATTATTTTCCCCAAAACGAATCTACCACCCACCTCTTTCTCTTCGCGTTGCTGTTTCTATACCTCTGAGGAGATTTTCATAAATTTGAATTCATATTATTCGAAACACGTTCGCGTTTTTGCCAAAATTGCCATTTTTTATCTCTTTTTTTTTCAATAAAACTTGGCTTTGGTTGTATTTTCCCGTACGAAAACGCAAATTGACGTTTTTTCCGCACCCAAAACATTACCTATACAGACAGAGATAATGTTTTTGGGAATTTGTTGCTCATTTTTTTTTCACTCTGCTATAAATGGCCCGTTTTGTAGCACGAAATTTCACGTTATCGTATCAATTACGTACGTGAAAAAAAATTAACGAGACCGTAACAGATAAGGCGAATAGAATTTCGAGTATAATTACTACTTACTCGCACATTGTACGTATATGTAATGGTATTGTACGCTCATGTACTACACAACTTCTTAGCACCACTAAAGCGAACGATGTACGTAGACGTACGTACTGCAACGTCACCCAGTTGTCCCCTCGCTGCTTGGCACCCCGATGCCCTTGGTCGAGGTACTCGATGGTGTCATAAAAGGCGAATTTTATTAGGGTATTGCCGATCGCCGCTGTCGTCGATGGCGTAGGTTTGAACGCGGTGGTAAAATAAAAATTACGTAAGGACTTATTCAAGTAAATACACCAACAAACGAACGAACGAACGATCGAAAAAATACGCCGTGTTTACGTTGAGATTTATATGTATCGTGGTTGTAATGTGTCTCTCGAGGGAGACGAAGTGAAAGAGAGGTGTTCGTTTGGTCGGCCAAAAAAAAAGGAAAAAATTATCGAAAGAAAGAATTGAAAATACGTACAGCTTGGTCGAACGAATCAAATTCTC
The DNA here is from genome assembly GCA_900065295.1 of Paracoccus marginatus. Lineage (NCBI taxonomy): Eukaryota > Metazoa > Arthropoda > Insecta > Hemiptera > Pseudococcidae > Paracoccus > Paracoccus marginatus. The sequence goes on from FIZT01047220.1 coordinate 25,161, forward strand.
GAAGCGTAAACTTATTTCATTCTTGTACTTTGAGAATTAAAAAACCATCTGCAAACAAAAGAGCGTGACATTTAGTTCAAAGGTCGAAGAAAATCGAATTAGAGCTAAAAATAGTATTTTCATAGCATCACATTTTTGCATCAATTATTCACATTTTCCAAGGTATTGATTTTTTTTCCAACCCATTCGAGCGTCTCAGGTCCTCTCAGGGCTTCAGCTGAACATTTGAGGCTCATATAGTTGAGGGTAGGGAAAACTCAAATCATCACAGAAGGATCTTCGAATCTAGCTCGAGTTGAAATTTAATTAAAGATGAATCAAAACTGCTGATGCGAAGGAACCCAAGTAGGAAGCTCGTACATGATGACCCGTATCATTTCAAAAGAAAAGGGGTATCGCGTGGAATGATACCACATTCATAGATCTTCCGAACTCATACAGCCACATTTTATCGTACAAATACGTCCTTACATAGCCTCACCCATCTATTAAATGAATCGTAAATACTCGTACATCGTATTAAATTTCATAATAACTAATTATCGCGATTCTTAAACGAAATACACACGAAAAAACACCATAATACGTAATATTATTATGTGGTACCAAAGTATACGTATTAACGTACGCGGAAAGAATTAAAAAGAAAGAGGAAAACGCAAGCTGGTGTATATCTGAGAGAACTACATACGAGTGTAAAGTAGAAGAATCGTTGAACCATCGCCATCTCGTTCACTACGTACGTATTATATGTACGAGCCGATTACGAGATTTACACATTCGTGTATTGACGAGTCGAAAAAAATAACGAGAAAAAAATTCACATTCGGATGCCAACCTGATAGCGGACGTTGACGTATAGCGGTGTGAAAAGTTGGACGGTGCTGTGCCCTGCGCGAATATGCAGTGCTCGCGTACTATGGTATGGTACACAGAACGAAGCCGAAAGATAGTCGACTAAATTGATAACACAAGAGAGAAGAGATGATCGAAACGGTGGAGAAAAAAAATTAGTTAATCGACCAATAAACCAAGTAAAGGTGGCGATATGAGGCGGATTACCTTTGTCTTCTCTCCCTTCGAGCCTCCGCGACGAATTTTCTCCATGACCTTATTGTTTACGTTTGTAAACCGATAATTGGTGTGGTCCTATCTGATTCCGATTGTAGATGATGTATATTTGTACAAGCTAATAAATTGTGTACCGGCACCGGCGTATTGGTATTACTACGTCGAGATTTGTGTTGATCTTTCGCCGGGTCGTTTAGAGATCGAGTTTTTTTTCGTCTTCGTGTACCACTGGTAGGTGGTATTTTTTTAGAGGGGTATGGAAGAAGTTCGTACTTTTATTGTGGAATATTACCGTCGAATGAGGATGTGAGTTTTTAAACTTCGATTCAAAAATAATGTTTCGGGTTAGTTTTGATTATTTTGATCTGGAAATTTTAATTTGTATCAAGCGATTTTTTCAAGGTTGAAAGGGATCCACCGAAAATTGGATTCGAATCCGAATCCACGAATCACGATTTTTTTTTGGATTCGAATATAATTCACTTTTTTGGATTCGAATCAATAGGCGAATTTATGGATTCGAATCCAGATTCGAATCCAACGAATCCACGTTTTTGCTTTTTTTTGAGTTTTTTATTCGTGGATTGGATTCGCATCCAACGAAT